>VWZY01001622.1:16337-36806 GCA_013399075.1 Chloroceryle aenea | reverse complement strand
GGCTGCCCTGGGTAACCCTGCTCTGGCAGGGGGGGTTGGACTCGATGATCTCCAGAGGTCCCTCCCAACCCTCACCATTCTATGATTCTACCTCCAGTGCTCCAGCCCAAGACAGCACAAGGTGATCTCTTCCTCCCCAGGCAAGGCAAAGTCTTCTGGTTCCACTGATGCCTCCAGGCCCAGTGTCTCAACAGCAGCCAGAGCTCAGTCCCCCTCGTGCCAGACCCATCCCCTGGGGCAGGCAGCTGCGCCAGCCTCTGCCAAAGTCAAAGTGTCACAGAGAGAAAGAGCTTCCCGTTGCCATTGGGTTTCACATTCACTGCTTAAGCTTGTTCATTTGCATCTGTAACAGCTCCACTTAGAGCAACACACCATCAAGAAACCATATGGCAAACTTCCACTTTCTCCTCTTCCAGGAGAGGTGAAGGAGGGAAAGCTCTGGGAGCGTTAACTGAGTGGCAGCAATGACAGGGACACAAGAGAGACATGCTGCCAGGCAGGTTGCCCGCATGGCATGAGATGGTGCTGTGCTTCCCCAGGGGCTGTCCCACGGGGCAGAGCTGCCCCTCTGCGCCTCAGTTCCCCCATCTATAAACCAATTTAACCACTTGTGCCAACAATCCCGATCCCACCCTGTGCCACAAACATCAGCTGAGGGATTTCTTAGTAGAAGATTGAGAGCCACAACCCAGCCCTGAGCCCATTGAGGTGAAAGGTGGGGCAGGCACAGCCTGGCTCATGAAGCATCCAACTCACACGGGCAAGGAATGGAAGAGTCTCCCACCATCCCCAGATTGCAGCTGAACCCACCCAGCTCTTCACCTGCTCAGGATTTATTCCCCAGACCAGGGTTTGTAGTATGGGACTGCTTGCACCACAGCCTCTTTAAAGCCCTCCTACCTTCAGGGGGGCAGAAACTGCATTGCCCTTATCAGTGTGGGAGAGAAGAGCCTTGGATTGTGTCTTCCTTGCTACAAATAAGCGTGCTTTACATTTTATGTCCATGTCATTGCTGGTCAGGTAGAGCTGAGACCCGAACCCCCTTGGCACAGGCGAGCACAAGAGCCAGGAAAGGCTGTGCCAAACCCCAGAGACCCCAGCACTGCCCTGGGCTGGTACCCTGATGGGCTGGGGAGGGACAGAAGAGCTGCTCAGACCAGGGTTAGGACACAGCAACCTGAGGACGGCTCTGCAGAGGAGGGTTTGCACCACTCAGAGCTTCACAAAGGGCTCACGCACCTTGGAGGTGATGAAGCCAGTGTGGGAAGGACAGGAAGAGGAATGTGGATGCCCTTGGCCAAGTGCCCCAAAAGCCACTGGCCCTGGCCAGGAGAGGTCCCAGACAAGACTGCATGGACTTCAGACCAGTGGCCGCCAGCCAAGTTCATTCCAACACCCCCATTCAAAAGAGGAGTCATGAACAAGCAGGGACATCTCCCACCTACAGCTGATCTTGCTCATCCATTCAGCATCACAGGGGCCAAGCAGTGGGGACCTGCCCCGAGCTTTGCTCCCAATTGGCCAGGGAAGAAGCTGAGGATGGTTTACTCCACCTGTAACCTTACCAGCAAGTGATCTTCTGACTCCAGCCCCAGATGTCAGGCCACGAACACTCTTCCTCTGTAACTGATGCTGGAGCACGTGTACACTTAATAATGAAGATGGAGTATATTTTATTTATGCCAAAAATGGTCTCCTTGTTCTCATCTCTTCTGGAAGAACAAGACAAACTTCTTCCCTAGAAGCCAAACANACCACTCTCTCAGCAGACACATTTTTCCTGATATCCAACCTAAACCCTCCTGGCACAACTTAAGAGCAGGAGCCCAGCCAGGGTCTCCTGGGGCTCTCCTGAGTTTGGGGACAGCGGCTTTAGGAGCAGCAGCTTTCCTGGAGGCTGAAATAAGAGATGTACACATAGGGAGCCGATCCTTGTTTCTGCAGGGAATGACTGCGGGACGCCAAGTGCCACTGCGGTGTCCAGAGCAGCATCGCTCCGTGGCAGCAGGGATCACCTCCTCCTTCCCAGCACTCCAGCTGCCTACAGCTTTTCCCCAGCTCTCGTTCTGTTAACAGAGACTAAAGAGACCATTGTGTGCTGCTGCTTCATGAAACAACAGAGGAAGGCAAAGCAACAATGGTCCTGGGAAGATGCAGCCCCTCTAGCCCATGAGCTGCAGAGCAGGAGAATGGAGCCCAGTACCCAGCAGCTATGACCAGCCTTGCACAGGGATGCTGGTGGTTGTGCTGCCTGAAAGTTACTGGCCCGGTAAAGGAAAGCATTTGTGCTCCCTGAACTGGATGCTGCTGTCACTGGATGGGAGCCCTGTCACCTCCAGAGGTGGCCAGAGCAGGAAAATGCAAGTTACTTTCCCAGCACAGCTTGGCCAGGGGAGACTGGGATCTCTGGTGCTGGAGAGGACCCTGTGATCCAGGCAGAGCACAGGCCAGAGGGCGAGAGTGGGTGCAGAGCTACTCAACAGAGAGAGAGGTTTCTTTCAGGACTGGATACATCCCTGCGTGGCCACCCAGCCAAGCTGCTGCCCGTCGGAGCCACCAGAAAGCACCATGCAGCCCCTTGGGCACCCTGAGATTTCTCTGGCTGCTGTAATGATTTCTGAATCTCCCAGTCCCTATGCTGTGGTTTAACCCCAGCCAGCAACTAAGTACCACGCAGCCACTCGGGTCACTCCTCCCACCCCGTGGGGGTCGGGGAGAGAATGACCCAAACTCATGGGTAGAGATCAAGAAAGTTTGATAAGGACAGAAAAGGAATAAAATAATAATGGTAATAATAATAATAAAGTTGCAGTAACGACAACAACAACAGAGTAAGAATATACAAGTGCTGCACAAGGCTGTTGCTCACCACCCTCTGACCAATGCCCATCAGCCACTCCTGGCCAGTCTTCCTCCCAGTTTCCATACTGGGCATGACATGCTATGGTATGTAGTATTTCTCTGGCCAGTTTGGGCCAGCTGTCCTGGCTTTGTCCCCTCCCAGCTTCTTGTGCCCCTCCAGCCTTCCCACTGGCAGGGCAGGAGAAGCTGCAAAGTCCTTGACTTAGCATAAGCAGTGCTCAGCAACTGCTAAACCATCAGGGTGTTATCAACATCATTCTCACACTAAGTCCAAAACACCATCTGCACCAGCTACTAGGAAGAAAACTAACTCTGTCCCAGTCACAACCAGGACACCCCACTGTCACTGTTACAGGTAGTTGATGCTTTTTAGGGCCTTTTGGGCAAAAGCATCTGCTTTTCTGTGCTCCACACCACTCGTACTTGGTGTAACCCCACTGCATTTTACCTCTTGTAAACAGATTTTCCCCTTTCCCTGCCACGTCCACAGAGACCGAGCTCCCAGCAGCCCCCCGTGCACTCCTCTCCTCGCCTCCCCGGCACGCTGCGGGCAGAGGTAGTGTGGGTCACTGCCTGCTAGAAGGATGCTCTTGGCTCTCCTGGTGAACAAATCCAACTTCTGCAGCCTTGCCAAGCTGAAAACATCATTCCTCCCTGTTCTGCTGAGGGTTTGAAGAGTGGTGTGAGGGCTTCTCCTCTTGTGCCCCCACCCGAATGTTCTGCCCTCAGGGGAAAGTGCTGGTAGCAAAGCCTCGATCTTTGAGAGCAGCAAAACACTCAGCATCATCCAGAGTTTGGGATACTCTGATCCCACTGCCACTTCCCCAGAGCTGCCCACAATGGCACCGTGTGAGCAAAGAGGCAGCTCCAGCTGCCATCTCCAGCCAAGCTGCCTGCTCCAGCAAGAATGTGCCCCACTGCCTGCGAAGGGGAACGTGGCTGGGGCTGAGGCGATGTGAAGGAACCCAGGGGACTGAGCTCCCAGCATCTGCCTCCTTCCCCCTCCCATGCTGGACTGGTGCTAGTTTAACACCCACTGAGCTGCACAGAGGTGGAAATCCATCCCGGCATTGCCCTCTGCTGGTAATCCCTCCCGGAGAAACCTTTTCCCCACCACGTCTCCCCAGAATACCTTGGGGAGCAACTCCGCCGTCTCTGGCTGCTCATCTGGGCACCCACAGCATCCCCAGGGCCACATCCCAGCAGCCCCACTGGCCTCAGCTGAAGGGATCAGGCAAGGAAGACCTTTCTCTGGCAGGCTATGTGCCCAGGAAACCAGCCGAGCGACAGCAGAAGGGGACTGGAGCCTTTTGGGGGCCAGAGAAGCACGGAGCTGAAAATTAAAATGGGAAAAAAAATCGGTTTTTATTTACAGTTGGCAGCCAGTGACCCTGTTGCAGCACTAAAATATTGGTCTCTAATTTACAGAAGTGTAATGAGCCTCAGGAGAGAGACACAGCAATTATTTTATGGTTGAAAACCTTGTTGGGAGATGCTTTCGGGGGGCGGGGGGGGAATGTGCCTGGCCAATGGGTCACCGCTGCATGTGGGCCTGGGGTGACCCTGGCAGGGTGCCCTCAGCAGCATCACCAGCACCCACACAGCACACTGCGGTGTCTGCACCTCTGTCCAGAAAGGCAGTTTTGCCTCCAAGTGTTCAAGAGAGATATTGCACGGGTGGCGGGAGCTGCTCTCAGCCTCCTGCGTGCCACAGTACGGGTCGTGCTTGGGTGGTCTCTGCAGCGTGGCTGGATCCACACGGAGAAGGCGGATGTGCGTGGGCAGGCACAGCAAAGGAGGTTGAGCCATAGGATTGATTAGGTTGGGAAAGAGCCTTAAGCTCAGCCCCAGCACTGCCAGGGCACCACTGACCCCTGTCCCTCAACACCACAGCTCCACAGCTCGGAAACCCCTGCGGAGACAGGGACTGCACCGCTGCCCTGGGCAGCGCAGTCCAAGGCCTGACAACCCTTTCAGGGAAGAAATTTTTCCTACTGGCCAAAATTAGGGATAACGAGACAATCCAGGGCAGTGGGACAAGGTTTTCAGCTGTGCCTCTCTGCTTGATAGCCCAATGTAAACCCCACCAGTACCTGGGGCATTTGGGGGTGCTGCTTACCCCAGATGCCAAAAAGCCCTGGAAGTCTTGGTTTCACCTAACCCCGAAGCCATCTTCTCCCTCGTGCCCACAGGCGAGTCCCTGGGACAGGAGCTGGGCAGGAGGCCGATTCTAGAGAACTCGCCGTGGATAGGGAAGATCTGTCCGAGCTGTTGGGCCTTGCACGCTGTGTCCCTTCTCCCTGCTGACCACTCTCCAGGTCCCTCTGCAAAACCTCCTCGCATCACGTGCATGGAGCCAGTCACAGAGAGAGCAGACGGGGAGCGTCCCCCCCGTGAGGTGACCAGAACTGGAGCAGGAGTGCAGGCAAACAGCAGGGCACGGCCAAGGACAGCAGAAGGGTGACAGCAGCTGCCCTCACACCCAGCTGGCTGCAGCCAACCCTCCCTCCTTCGCACCTCTGTGACAGCCAGCGGGGGATGCTCTCAGAAACGGCTCCCAGACAACATCTAGGAGGAAGTCACCAGGTTCCCACAGCACTGGCGAGACAGGGGGAAACCTCCAATCACGCCCTAAAACGTGGCCTCAAAAGAGTTGTCAGCTGACCAGCTCAGGAGAGCAGAGCTGACACAGCCAGGGGGGAGGGACAGGGATGAAAGTCACAAGATCTGGAAAGCATCACTGATTTAATGGACCTCGATGGTTGAAAATTAAGTCAGGAGGGCTCTTCTTTTGCCACAGGGCTGAGCATAAGCCGAACACAAGCAGGATTTAGAGGCGGAAGAGCTTTCCAGATGAGCAGAGTGCAATTTTGTCAGAAGGACCAAAATAATGATAAAAATAACTAGCAGGGGAGAAAGGGAGTGTTGAGCCTGGCATACAAATGTCAAACTCCAGATGCTCTCAGCAGAGCCATAATAGAAGGGCTTAACCTGTTCTATCGATTAGTGGTATTAGACCCCTTGAGAAGAAACTCGGGCTAATTTCATAAACACGCTGCCTTCAGAGGCTTCAACGAGCTGAGCGGTTTTAATGAAAGCCTTGGGATTTAAATAGACACCTGCACAGGGATCAGAGTTGCAACTGGTGACGGCATCTCTAGGGATGAAGCCACGTCACCATAGTAACCCGCCAGCCTGGGGCTACCCACGGAGGTGTGGGGCAGCCCGTGGTGTTTCCTGGGGTTGCCAATATCCCAGGGGAGCCATGGAGGGATGGGCTCCCTGGGGTCTCTCCAGCCTGCTTTTCAGATGCCCTGTGCTGTTAGACTCACCTGACACCAGTGATGTGCAGGATGATGGAGGTGGCCTCATGGTCCTGCAGGGTGATGTGCCTGAGAACAGAGAAGCTCCAGCATCACAAGAGCCAGGTGGGTTTCCATGGTGGGGTTTACCAGAGGATGAAGGTGGAGGAGGAAGAAAGGAGAAGCAGCACAAGCAGCTTAGTGCAGCCTGGGACTGCCAGGGCCAGGCTGGCCAGAAGACAAAGGTTCTTCAGTGACAAAACACATGGTCACAGCCCCAACCTCCCCCCTGAGCAAGGAGGCAGGGGATGCCAGCTCTCACCCAGCACACACCGCATAGCACCCACATCCATCCACCCATCCCACAAGGAAGCCCATCAGGGAGGCACACACAGGAGTCCAGAGCTTAGGGACAGTTCAGAGCTGGGAAAGTCAGAGGCAGAAGCAACCAGGCAGGAACTCTGATCGGACAAGGTGAGGGCAAAGAGAGAGCCTGGGAGCAGCAGTGTTTTGCTGTGAGCAGGGTTTATCTGGCAGTGAAACAAGGTCAGTTGTCCCCCAGATCAGGACGAGGTCCCGAGAGGGATCCAGCTCCACTGGCATTGGTAAGAAACCACAGGAAGAGGAAACGTGACAGTGAGGCAGCAGCCAGCACTTCAGCCAGGGAAAAAGAAGTCCCTAAGGCAACACGGCACCCAATTTATGTCTCCAAGTGCCATCCATGAGCAATCACTCCTAAATGAGATGTCACACGCTGTGCATGCCTGGGGTGCAGCAGCTCCTGAAGAGTTGGGAGTGTTCCTGCTCCATCCCATTGCAGCACCAACAGACACGGCCACGACAGCACCTCAGCCCCTTTGAAAAAGACCTTCTGCCTCCCACCACTTCCATATTCACCTTCCTGAGCGGGGAACACAGGTTCTCCATGCCTGTAGAGAGCAGTGACATCTCCATCCGTTCCCAGAGCACCCACGTGATGGAACTGTTACCCCCAGGGTGCTCAGAGCAGGTTTGCTTGGCCACGCTGTGGACGTGAACTACGGCCACATGCAGGGACTTGACTGCTGACCTCTGCTTGCTGCCAAGCACGGGCAGAGGACAAGGACCTGATGACCTTTTTTCTGGAGAAGTCACACCTTCCTCCAACACTTCAAGCACCAAAAAGTAGACTATACACTTTCACGAGCACATTGCCCCCACCACAATCTGAGGTGGTCCCTGGTGGGCTACGTACCCAGCAGCCCACCCATGACACGCTGCTTTGGACCTCCTGCACTGGACCTGGGTGTGAGGCCAGATGCTCTGCAGAGAGCTCTTCTCACTTGCTCCTGACAGGGAAGTCCTGTGAAGCACCTCCCAAGAGTCCATTATTGACATCCATTCACTAACGAGCCCATTTGCTTACAGCTCATCAGTTAATCAACTGGAGAGTGATTTGCCACACTATTCCCTGCCTATTTAACATCACACGAGAGGTTCCTGCAGTATTGTAAAAAAAAATATCCCAGGAAGACCAGTCCAAGCACATGGGAAAGCCATTTATACATCTGGGAAGGTAAAGATCCACTGGCACTGAAGATGTATTTCATAGAGAGCAGGACTGGGCAGAGCCAAAGATTTCCATTACTCCTGGGAGGGAAGAGCCCCCCAGGGGCTCTCCAGCCCCAGGGCAGGATAACTGCAGAGGTTTATAGTCAGCAGCACTTAAAGCAAAGCCACCTCAGCCAGCCTTGGGCCCAGCTTTCGAGTTCTCCTTGCGTGTTCACCTGTTCTAAAGATACAAAAGCAGATGCTTGGTGTGAGTGGAACCCCAAGCCCCTGAGCAGTCTCCATGCAGCGAGCTCTCTCCTGACTTAGCCAACCCCAGCAAACACACACAGCAGCATAAATACAAGCTGCACAAATACAGTGGGATAGAAAATGCTTCCCTGCCACTCTATTGTGCTTCCCTAAAGTCAAAGTACAGAGGCCATGCCTTGCTTTCTCCTCCTGCATAGCAGAGGTAGCAGCAGCCTCTCAGTAAACAGCTGGAATGGTTCTAAGGGAAAAGCAGGAACGAGGTGGGTCAGCCCAGGCTGTATTTTCACCCTGCTTTAAACACGTCAGTCACACACACACAACATCCACAGTGCTTTCCACCTTCCCTATAGGGCAAAAAACCAAGGAACAACCACAAGCTGACAATACCTGGGTGCCAGTTGCTCACTTCCTTCAACAGGTAACAGCAGCTCTACAAAAACACACAGATGCAGCTGCAAAATAAGTTGCCTGATGGGTGCAAGTTAATTGTGACTGGTTTGCCAGCAGGAATTTGACTGTCCCTCCTAGGACAGGGAAACCCTGGGCAGGGAGTGCACAGCTTCCTTTGACACTGTCCCCCTGTGCTCCTCACAGGTAAGTTCTGCCCACAGAATGAGTCCGAGCAGGGCAGAAAACTGTTTTACTCAAAGAATTTTAGCTATTCACTGACAGCACACATCAAGGAACTCAGTGGTATTTGAAGCAGAAAGGTGACTGGTCCTCAGACATGCTGATAAATAGTAGAACTGAGAAACCACCCCATCATTTATTAAAATCTTCAAGAAAAAAATAGGTGGTAAGAAATGTTGTCCCCACTGTCTGGCTAAAAGCAAACGGGAATCATGACACACGCTCCTTGCTGCATTCTCCTCTTGCAGTGCAGAGGATGCTCTTCCTTTAGTTAAAGCAATTGGCTAAATGAACAGGAAAGAAAACACAAGCCAGGCACCAGCTGGCTCGCCAGGTGCTGCCTCTGTCACTAGCAGTTTCTGAGGTTCTACATCAGTAACCTTAAAAGCATGAACGGTGCTTCGAGGATTTCTTTTTCCTCTCCCAGCTACACCTGAACACTTCCATTAAGACACTTGACTGCACTTGAGCGGCTCACCCGTAACTCCTCTAACACTCCTGCTTTAAGACACACTGTTTGTTAGCACAGTGCACATCAGACAGCATTTCTAGGACAAAGAAAGCTCCCAGCTCTGGCCCTAAACCTGTTACTTCTCCTATTAACTCAGCTTTGATGTCTCCCTACTGTGAGGGTTTTGAGGTGGAGGACCAGAGTATTTTTACAGTACGAAAGCAGCTACAGCAGCCCCCTCCAGCAATTTTGCTCAAGTAAGATTGTAGTTTTATACAGCTAAGCTGCTGTCTGCCAACCCTTCCAGGAGCGTGCATCACTCGTGAGGCCAAACTGTGTGTATGTTACAGCCAGGTAACTTAAACATCACCAAGAACTGACCACAGCAGCCACGGATGAAAATTAATCGAGATATTTAATACAGTGCAATCCATAGTAGTTTCTTAATTAAAATAATTGTGTGCATGTATCTGAATGGGTTATCAATTATCACCAAAAAAAAGCAATAAACATTGTAGTGCTACGTAGAAAATGTACAACTGAATTTTCAACCTTCCCTACTTCCAAGGTAGCATTTGTCAATCGTAAATCATTATCACCAATCAAAGGGAACGGTGACTACGGCGTAGCGGTGACACACACAGGGCTGGCCACACAGCAGTCGAGGGATATAAATATAACTTGCAAAGAACTAAAAACCTAAAGCATTTTTGCACCTAACCACAATAAGAAGCCGATGGTGGCTTACGACTTTACCTGGTTTTTAAACGCCTTACAAGACTCCTAGACACACTAAAACGGACTTTAAAATTACAGTGTTTCCCAGCTTATTTCAATTCACTGTGGCCCAAACTCTGACGATGAAGATCCAGCAGGGGCAGTAGCACAGTCCAAAAGCTGAATGTTGGATTTTGCAAATAACTCCTTACCGAAATTCAACCGTATAAACAGCAGGCAATTCCCCCTGCTCCCCTTTCTTTCCTTTGTGCAGACCATGCTATGCAGAAAACAGCAATGCAGTTCCCCCTGCTTTGGGTTAAAATTAAAGATAAAGACATTTTGCTTATGCTTTCTCCTCAACACAACACATTTGCACCCAGAATAGGTAATCAAAGTCTGTTTCAGCCAGTTACTGCTGTGGTTACATGGTTCCTGCCCAAGCTTCCAGCTCTTTCATGTCATCATCCTCTTCTTCCTCTTTCTTCTTGGCTGCAAAACATTAAAAGAAAACAGATGAGTGGAAATCTTGACAGAACCCTGTGTCGAAGCCTCTGTGACACTGACCCAACCAATAAATGAAAAAGCAAGGGCCAGAAAAGGGGACAAAATAAAGTACACAAGACCTTTTGAAATTGAAGTAGAAGATGCCTTGTGAAAGAGCCAGCATGGGCTAAACTTTCTGATATTACCACCGTAAGTGGAAAAAGACAACAGCTCACACAGGAGAAGTGGAAAAAGGCAACAGCTCACACAGGAGAAGTGGAAATGGGCCTGGAGCTTAAGATGTGAGCACCAGAGCTGACTTCTGCTTTCCATAACCGTCAAGTCTCCAAGCAGAAGACCTCAAGGCTTCAGCTTCTGAGCCCCTCTAAGAGGGGTGAAACTTCTAACAGAAACTTGTCTGACATCTCCAGTACTCCAGTCTCTCCTCCATAAAAAAATCAACTCCTTGTTCCATCATTAAGTGCTCAGAGGGCAACAGATGAGGCCACTATAGTTTAGTCTAGCCTGGTACAGAATGGAGACCTCCACCTTGTGTCAGGTCAAGCCCTTCGAGGGGCTGAAGATTTACCTGGGTACGTGCTACTGCCCTCCTCCTGCTGTGCTCACTAGTAGCTGGTTGGATGGGGATGTTCAGCAGCAGGCTACATGCTGCCTTCTTAGCATTTTTGGTCCTTCCAGGGGAGTAAATGCTGCTATTTGTCATAACGTGACAAGTCCCGTTTCTGGAGCTGAAAATCATTAACTCAGCAAAAAGGTCTGAGCTCAGAAATAGCTGTAATAATTTTGGAAAAATACCAAAAAAAAAAGATGTTATTTCCTCAGACTGTTTTTGCTTCAAAGGAAGAAGAGGAGTCAAATAATTCATACTCATTCCAAACGAAACATTTACGTAAGAGAGAACTGAGTCAGCTCTAAGTCAAACTCAAGACCTATCATTTGTCCAAGTTTGGAATTTGGTTTTCTATATTAAGCTCTTCCAGGCTCCATTAAACTAAATGAGCTTTTGCCTGAATATCTTCTGACTTCAGCTGAGCTGACAGGTAACAGCAAAACACATTCTCATTCGGGCTGATGAAGTCAAAATCCAGACAGCTCCTGAGAACTGGAAAAGCAGGAAAGCTCTCACTCATGTTCCATTCAATGAACAAAAAGGATGAAATAAGAGTCAGCTCTGCCACTGAACAGACATTTCCAGGTGACACACTAAGCATGTACTTGTGTTTTTAAAGTAGTCCTTTTGAAAGGCCAGTATTAAGTCTGTATATTAAGTCAATTTTAAATGAAAACAAATTTAGGCTAAAAAACCAACCCCAAACACACACAAATTCCCCACCTCCAGAATCACCAGGTTTCCCAAATGCTGGCCCTGGAAGCAGTTTTAGTTAAGTAAAAAGTGGCAGGTCACTTAAATACATTCATGGAATTCTAATTTCCATCCAAAAGCAGCTTAGCTTCAATCCTATAAAAGACTGTGGTTTCTACTCATCGTTCTTACTACAAAAACTTTCCTAATTTTTATTATTTTAGGAAGTGCTACATCTACATGGATCTTATGCTACATAGTTACTTAAATGTGTGCACAATTACAACACCTCTTACTAGGGCACAGTCACTACTACCCAGTAGAATACAAGAAGTCTATTTGGGCTGAAGCCAGGATGTTTTAGTGTCCTTAGCCAAAAGGTATTTAGAGAACAAACCCCATTAAACCAGCTAGGAAATAAACAGGTAATGCAGACATTTATTCAATCTATTTCTCCTGCTGATGGCTCTGAATCTAAATAGCAAAACATCTGAAATCCAAGACAACTCCCCCCCCTCCCCTTACCAGTGTCAGTAATTCTGCCCAGCAGAAAACACAAAATCAATTCTGTCAAACTAGAAGAACTAAACCACGCAAGGAGCAAACTTCACAGCGTGCCACCTAAAGCACCACCTCCTTGGCTGGCAGCCTCTGCTGCTTCCCACGGCCTTTTAAGCCTGGAAAGGCAGCAAGATAATTATAGATACACTGACCAATGGGGACCATTTTCATCCACTAGTTTTTCTGGAGCTTTTTTTCCCCCCCCAAGTGAGCACATGAAACAGAGCTGCAAAGTCAACAACTTATTCATAATACATGAAGGCAGATTCAGCAAAATAGGCTAGTAGAGCTTTGTATCCCATTAGTGTGTGCCAGAAGTATTCCAGTGCAACTGTATTTCGTGAGGTATTGCTTCTAGCTCATAGATGAGCTATCATTTCAGATTTAACAGCAGCTTTGAACTGTCTGTGTAGGTAGAAACATCTCTTCCCCAACCTCCACTTAAAATCATCACACTGACTGAAATTTCCTAGATACGTGCTGGGATAGACTGGGATTGGCCAAGGTTTGGTACTGTCTGGCTTGAGTAGGTGCAAGCCTCAGAGGAGGCAACAGCTGCCCCCAAAGAGGGGACTAGGAGGTTAAGGTCCTCCCAAAATCCAGAGAAGTCAGGGATCAAGTTAAAAAACAAAGCAGCAGCAAGGAAGCACCGCTCAGTGGGGGCATCTGAACCAGCCTGGGACTAATTCTAAGAGCTGATCTGGAGAGGAGATGACAGAGGGGATCTAATTAGTGCCTAGAAATACATGAGGGCTGGGGGTCAAGAAGGCAGGGACAGCCTCTTTGCACTCGTGCCTTGTGACAGGACGAGGGGCAACAGGTTCAAGCTCAACACGAGGAAAAGCTTCTTTACTTTAAGGGTGTACGGCACTGGAACAGACTCCCCAGGGAGGCTGTGGAGTCTCCTTCTCTGGAGACATTCAAACCCTGTCTGGATGTGTTTCTGTCTGATCTGCTCCAGTTCTGTCCTGCTCTGGCAGGGGGTTGGACTTGATGATCTTCAGAGGTCCCTTCCAACCCCCACCACTCTGTGATTTACTCCCCGCTCCCTTTAGTAGCTTTAGCATGTCAAGATCACTTCCCTGCCAGGCCAGCAGCAACTGGTGGAAGGCTTCCTTTCTCCACATCTCCACTCTCCCCTGAGCATCATCCACACTGTAGATAAGCAGGCAGCACTGATAACAACTGCTCCTGTGACAGCTCTTCATTTTCAGGGTTACCCCCCCAGAGAAATGGCACTAGATGCAATCTGTGATTCAGGAAGCAATTGCAAGCAAAATGCCTGCAGCCAGCTGTTGCAGACCTGAGGAGATGGCAGTTAAATAAGCATCCTCCTAACAACCCAAGATGTTTCTTGTCAAGGTCCACACATACCTGGCTTTGATGGTATTGATATTGAGGGCACATTTGGTAGTGGTACTGTCTCGGGACCACTTATTTCCAGCAAGTTTTTGTCTAGTTCTTCTTGTTCTAGTTCCTCTAGTTCTGCCATGAGTTCATCCTAGATTTTTAAAGAAAAAAAAAAGGAAGAAACTCTTAAGTCATATTTATCAGCAAGAAGATTTAGCTGGCCACATTATTAAAGAAAATAGCTTAAATACACAGGATCAGAGCAAACTGAGGAGATGTGGAGTCTGATTCTTCATCTGAATTCCTGTACTAATTGGTCTCTTGGAGGGTGAGAAGAGCAGTGAAGAGAAGAAATTCCACATATTCTCAGACCAGCCCATCCAGACCATTCTCAGCATAAAATCAGGGTCACCTCAAGTGCTGTATGCACTGGTAGGAACAGCTAGTAACACATTCTAGGAGATTTTATAGCCCAGTATTACACCCAGACACATGCAATATGCAGATCTTAGAAGAAAGATCCCATCTCTTCAGAGGTCCCTTGGGGGATTTAAAGCCGTGGAGCTGTGGTGCTGAGGGACAGGTTTAGTGGTGACCTGGCAGTGCTGGGGGAATGGTTGGACTCGATGATTTTAAGGCTCTTTTCCAACCTAAATGATTCTATGATATAAACAGAGGCAAATTTAAAGCATACCTCATCAAATTCTTCCCCAAATCCTACTGGCTTCGAGATGGCTGTTGAAATCTCATCTGCCAGCTCTTGCTGTTCTGCAATGTCCTGCATTAATTCATCTACTTTATCAATATCCCTGTAAAAGAAAGGAAAGAGTTCAATATAATCAGGCACTTTCCTAATCAACACTTAAGACTTTTATTTGATGGGGTTGGTAGAAATGCCACACAGTGGTGACATCTGCAAGGTCCTTTCCCAAAACACACATTGCTTTCAAGTCTGAATTTTATCAGGTTGCAACAAAATTATGCCTGTATTTTTCACTTGCCCCTAAAAGCTTAGCTCAGAGCAATTATATACAGAGACTTCATAGGAAGAGGCTTTATTCTGCATTACTGGTATTAATAATCATTTGCTCTGTTCCCTGATCCAGCATGATTACATTACAGCTACACTATCTGCTTCTGGAGCTAGCACAACATTCCCTGCAATGCAGTTCAGCCTTAATTATCCCTACGGACACAAACTCCACTGCACAGAAAGAAGCTTAAGTCTCCCCATGAGGCTTAAAATTCTTGCTGCTACTCAGTGGATCTGTAACTGGTGCACTCTCCCATCTGCTTTGGGCTACACTGGTGCTAGCCTTCTTTTGGGCCAAGGCAGCAGCTTTGTGCCATATAAAACGGTGGCAAATCATTTCATACCATCAAGAAAGCATCAGTGTTTACACACTTTGTTCAAAATGAAGGTGTATCTAATAGTTTAGTTTAAGTTGGAGCCTTTTAAAGGGAGATTTAGCCATTCTAGCTCTAGCTTCAGTTAGGAAATAGTAGGCAGCTTCAAACAAATGACAGACTAAAGGTCCTATGGAAAGATGGAGAAGGGAATAACTTACATGTTGTCATGAGCAGCCTTCATAGCTTTGGCAGCAAACCCCATATTCTTAAGCACTTCAGTGTTAGTGTTGGCATTCTCAAGGGCTTCCCTCTGAAATTCAATGGTTGATAACGTGCCATCTATCTGTGCAAGCTGCTTCTCATACCTCTTCTTACGCTTCAAGGCCTGTAGAGCAGCTGGACGACAAAGAAAAGGGTAGGATTTGTGAGATTTACACCCAAAGTGACCACTCATTTTGTACCATATGCCACTCGGTACAGAGAAATAATTGAGCACATTCTACTGTTTGTTGTTGACTTTTCTTCCTAGATGAACAAAGTTGCCCAGCCCTCCTGTTCACCTCCTTCAACAAAACTGCTCAAAGGTGGCCAGATGACCACTGTCCATCGCCTGTCACATGAAGGATCCAAGCCAAGAAGGAACTGGAGGATCAGTGGTGGTCCTAACAGATCACAGAGCATGGACTAGGCTACGACAAACAACTGGCTTCAACAGGCAACGATCCCCTTAAAACCATCTTTGTTCACCATGTTCCCTATCACTGCTGCTATGAGGTACTGTCCACAGAACAGCCTCTCCTGATAGACCCGAGAAGAGAGATGCCATCACCTAAACTGGCTGGAGCAGTTGGCTGCTCCTAAGCACTTGTACGATGCCTGCTGTTGCAAGAGAAGCCCACCCACCACAGCACCAACACAGAGCTCCACACCCAGCAGATCACCAAGTGTGGTGTGGGAGGACTGGTCCAACTCGCTGCACAGCCAGCTTCTCCAGCTCCCTCTGCAACACCACCCAGACAGCTGCACGTCCAACAGGTGACAACAGTCAACAGCCAGCTCTTCCCGAGACACCCAGACGGACACGAGGTGCACGTGCTCTCCCAAACGCTGGCAGTGAACACAAACTAGATTTACACTCTTGCCTCTGCATGGCCCAGTTTTGATAGGAGCTGCAGCGTGGGCAAGACCTGGCCAGCACCGAGTGCTGCCAGCTGACCAGCAAACACCGAGTACCACACAGAGTAAGAGGCGAGTACAGCTTCCCTCTGGGGCATTTACCACACAGAGTAAGAGGCGAGTACAGCTTCCCTCTGGGGCATTTCTACGTCCCCTCCTGATGGGAGCAGACTTGTCCAACACATGGCAGTCTTGGCCATATGATACGGTTTAGAACCCAGCCTGGACACGAGCTGCTGCCTCCCTCTGTTCCAGAACTGGGCCACACACTCTTCTTTCAGTGCTCTGATCTCTGCGGGTCTCACAGCAGAAGTTACCTGACACGGGATCAGCGCTGCTAAAAATCAGCATCCTGGACTCCCAACAGCTCAGCCACACACACCAGGAAGGGTGCTAAATAAAGGCTTTACATCTTTAAATCTCCAAGAGACGTTATTTCAGACCTTTGCAGATATATTTTTTTTTGAGAGTAGAAAACAAGGGGTAGGAAAGCCTGGCAGCAGACAGGCAGCTCCCCTTATCTCTCCCTCCTGCTAGAGGGATGATAACTGATGTGATGAGCCTGTTCCCGCAGCACAGGCAAAGCAGCTCCTCTCCTAAAAGCAGATTAAGCCTGCAGATACCCCAAGTATTTTGTCAGATAACATCATGAGAAGCTCAACAGTCCTTCAGGATAACATCCTGGTATCCAAAAGCCCCCCCCATACCTCCAGTTCTGCAGGTGGCTCTGCTTTTCCTGTAACTGGGTTACTACCAAATTATCCTAATGTGTAACAGACCAAACATGGACTTGGTGGAGGTAGAGCTGAGGTTGCCCAGCACACAAAGTAGCACAGGGTGATTTAGTAGCAGTGATCACAACCACAAAAGCACAGGTCACCTCGACTGCTCTGACAGAAGCCAAAGGCCCCAAACGAGCCCCTCCACAGACTTGCACTCCAGCCACCAGTAAATGTCCCAGCTCTTTCTGGGGCCAGTCCAACGTCTGCCCTCCTCCGAGACGAGTGGGAACAGGACAGGGTCTTCAAGGACAGCGTTTGCTCCGCAGAATCAAGCACAACACAACTATCAATAGGCAACATTCCAGCTTTATGCCAGATCTCAAAGTGATGAGCAACACATTACTGGTATATTTAGTCTGGTTAATTTTGTGCTAATGGATTAATTAAGGATATGTAAAGTTTTCTTACTCCAACAGATAAAGCTGTTAATAGGCTGAGTGTTTATACAGTGACAGATGCTGGGGAAGTGTCAGACAGTGAAAGGACATTCTTCAGGGAGTATTTTGTGCAGCACTGGCAAAAAACAGAGATTTTACAACTATTATACGAGCCCAAGTAAAGTACTACAATTTCTGTGCAGTTCCCCACTAGGTTTTTCTCTGAGAACAGCTACAGTTCAGCTACATTTCATGCTTATGTAACTTTAAAACGAGCTGCTCAGACACCAAACACTGCAGGCATCTTTATAAAAGAGATGGTGATCAGGAGTTACCAGGAATGTTGGGTAACCCCTAGTCCTCCTACTCCCACCCACACCAGTTCAGTGGCTCCAGAACTGGGCTTTCCAGCCCTCACTCTGCTTTCTTAATTCATTTCTCACTCGTATACACAGATCAATGCTCCTGCTTCTACCAAAGCACGGTACATCACCTCCTGGCTTGCAGAACTGAGCAGGGGTCCCTCCACAAGACCCAGGAGATGGCAGCCACCTCTCACCCGGGTGCAGCTGCAGCTCCGCTACCCGCCGGGTTCCTGCTGAACCTCCTCCTGGTCCTGCTGCTCTCTCAGCCAAGCACTGACCACCCTCAGATCTGCTACGGTCAAAAGCCAGGCAGGCAGCCCCCTGCCTAGGAATGGGAACAGAAACATGCACATTCCAAAACCTGCCTCATTTCAAGGCAAAACTCAGAACAGATTTGTGGCATTTTGGGGAAACGCTTCCACCTCCTTCAGACCAAGAGCAGCCAAGGCAGATATTTAGATTTTCCCCTAAGGCCAAAGCAAGGACAAAGCTTCCCATGGCCACAGCACCCACCTGAAGACCAACTGCCTGTTTCAGTAGCCTGAAAGGAGTCAGGACTGACAGACAGCCCCAGCAATAACCACAGGGCCACACAAAGCTGCTGTGTCTGGACGGTTCAGCATAAATATTTAGCACGGGTCGATTAACATCAAAGTGATAAATTCTGCAATGAAGAAAATCTTCCACAAGAGACTGCAATTTTTTGCAGCTGGAAGCACTAAAGAATGTAAAACAAGGTGCTCAGTGCCTCAGATTAGATGATCACATCTTCCTGCAATTTATTTTCATCTGTGTTTCCTTGCTTAACTATTCTGTAATGCCAAGTCCTTGTTTATAATGAGAAGGTTCTATTAAGCAGAGAAGTGAAGAAAATACCAAGTTAATTCAGGTCACTCATCTTCATTTTATCCTACAAGTTTTGGCCACTACTTTGCCTTACTCCTTCTCCCCCCCGAAGAGGATTTGCACTTTTACACCCAGGATTCTCCTCGTGGCAGTTAGAGGCACAGCCCCTTCACAGAAGCAAATGCAACTCGGGGACAGGTGGCTGCTCCGTGCCACCATCGTGCCCTCCACGCAGGGTGAAGGAGGCTGCCAGGATCTGGTGCAGAGCTTGCTAAGCAGTGGCTGTCTAATGGGTACTGGCTAGAAAGCAGATTGCTAAATGAGCATTTCATAGAAGTGTTGCTAAAAAATGCATTTTTCTTTCAGTGAAATACTTAAAATTGTGTTTAAGACAGAATCACAGGATCGTTGGAGTTGGAAGGGACCTCTGGAGACCATCTAGTCCAACCTACCCCCCCCAGCAGGTCTGCCCCGAACACAGTAAACAGGATTTCATCTAGNGGAGTTACCAGGAATGTTGGGTAACCCCTAGTCCTCCTACTCCCACCCACACCAGTTCAGTGGCTCCAGAACTGGGCTTTCCAGCCCTCACTCTGCTTTCTTAATTAATTTCTCACTCGTATACACAGATCAATGCTCCTGCTTCTACCAAAGCACGGTACCTCACCTCCTGGCTTGCAGAACTGAGCAGGGGTCCCTCCACAAGACCCAGGAGATGGCAGCCACCTCTCACCCGGGTGCAGCTGCAGCTCCGCTACCCGCCGGGTTCCTGCTGAACCTCCTCCTGGTCCTGCTGCTCTCTCAGCCAAGCACTGACCACCCTCAGATCTGCTACGGTCAAAAGCCAGGCAGGCAGCCCCCTGCCTAGGAATGGGAACAGAAACATGCACATTCCAAAACCTGCCTCATTTCAAGGCAAAACTCAGAACAGATTTGTGGCATTTTGGGGAAATGCTTCCACCTCCTTCAGACCAAGAGCAGCCAAGGCAGATATTTAGATTTTCCCCTAAGGCCAAAGCAAGGACAAAGCTTCCCATGGCCACAGCACCCACCTGAAGACCAACTGCCTGTTTCAGTAGCCTGAAAGGAGTCAGGACTGACACACAGCCCCAGCAATAACCACAGGGCCACACAAAGCTGCTGTGTCTGGACGGTTCAGCATAAATATTTAGCACGGGTCGATTAACATCAAAGTGATAAATTCTGCAATGAAGAAAATCTTCCACAAGAGACTGCAATTTTTTGCAGCTGGAAGCACTAAAGAATGTAAAACAAGGTGCTCAGTGCCTCAGATTAGATGATCACATCTTCCTGCAATTTATTTTCATCTGTGTTTCCTTGCTTAACTATTCTGTAATGCCAAGTCCTTGTTTATAATGAGAAGGTTCTATTAAGCAGAGAAGTGAAGAAAATACCAAGTTAATTCAGGTCACTCATCTTCATTTTATCCTACAAGTTTTGGCCACTACTTTGCCTTACTCCTTCTCCCCCCCGAAGAGGATTTGCACTTTTACACCCAGGATTCTCCTCGTGGCAGTTAGAGGCACAGCCCCTTCACAGAAGCAAATGCAACTCGGGGACAGGTGGCTGCTCCGTGCCACCATCGTGCCCTCCACGCAGGGTGAAGGAGGCTGCCAGATCTGGTGCAGAGCTTGCTAAGCAGTGGCTGTCTAATGGGTACTGGCTAGAAAGCAGATTGCTAAATGAGCATTTCATAGAAGTGTTGCTAAAAAATGCATTTTTCTTTCAGTGAAATACTTAAAATTGTGTTTAAGACAGAATCACAGGATCGTTGGAGTTGGAAGGGACCTCTGGAGACCATCTAGTCCAACCTACCCCCCCAGCAGGTCTGCCCAGAACACAGTAAACAGGATTGAATTCAGAGCATCTCCAGAGCAGGAGACTCCACAACCTCTCTGGGCAGCCTGAGCCAGGCTCTGTCACTGGAACAGGGAAGAAGTTTCTCCTCAGGTTGAGGTGGAACTTCCCCTGTTTCCCCTAGTGACCATCACCTCTCGTCCTGTCCCAGGGCACCGCTGACAAGAGCCTGGCCCCTTCTGCTTTACCCCCACCCTGAAGACATCTCGGCC
>VWZY01001621.1:0-21572 GCA_013399075.1 Chloroceryle aenea | reverse complement strand
CTTAGGGGCTGCTCTGAACCTAAACCACGACAGGATTAAACTTTTATTTTTACCATTCACTTACTGACAAGGAAGGATAGAAAGGAAATACTTCTTTTCCTTGTGTTAATTCTCTCATTCTCTTTTCATACATGCATATGTTTGTTTGTTTTTTTTTTTTTTTCCCAGTCGTGATTATTTCCAAGTTATTTCTGAGTTGGTGCTAGTACTTACAAAAAAACCCAGATTTAGTCAGAAAGGAAAAACAAGTAATCCAAGTGCTGTGCAAGAAACCCTGTATTGTTCTCCTCGGGGCACC
Organism: Chloroceryle aenea; assembly: GCA_013399075.1. Lineage (NCBI taxonomy): Eukaryota > Metazoa > Chordata > Aves > Coraciiformes > Cerylidae > Chloroceryle > Chloroceryle aenea. Next base: position 21,274 of record VWZY01001621.1, on the reverse strand, counting down.
TTAGACCTGATCTGCAACACCCTCTGCTGTTGCTGGTGAAGTGCTAAGAAGAGATGTGTGATGTTCCACACAGTGGCAGCAGATACTTTGTGTCAAAGCTGCTCTTTTGTTGCAACTAACACTTGCAGGTTAAATCTATATGATTTACAGTTTTGCCTGCTGCTTTGCTGCTCCACCTGCGGCATTCTTAGGGCAGACATTCCTCTTTTCTTATAAAAAAGGTAAAGCTTTTCTAGAAGTTATCTTTTATTGTCTGAATATGTTGGGATGACAAAAATACAGTGTAAAGAAAGGTGATCATTTTCAGATCAGTGAATCTCTGCACAAGAGTCCACTTCAGTAAGTGGTTCTGGATTAGACACCAGTCAAAAACTGGTTTTGCAGAGCTGCTTTGAAGCACCAAGTAACTGAAGGAAGGCAATCTCCATCCAGTGTTGTTTTTAGTGGGCTACATAGATTAGAAAGCAGAGTAGGAAATTGGTGATTGCTGCTCTACCAACCTCGTTATCTATACGTAATTAAAAGCCTCTTGCTGTAGGAAGCAAGCTGATGGATGTTATCAAACCTATAAAATCTCATGTGCATTTAAGATATGTCTGTGAGAGTTCTGGGTTACACACCTTCCTCCCAAAATTGGGACCCTCCTCCCTCATTACAGGTGCTTTGGCTGGTGGGCACCAGATGACAGCAGCTGCCATCCAAGCAATTTTCTTATCATCAGGAGCCTTCAGTATAGGTTGATGCAAACAAAAATCAGGAAATATGGTAACTTTTTATTTTCTCTGTTTCTTTTAACCATGCAAGCCATATTCAAACTTCTTTGTTGCTGTGTCTGTAGTAAAATTTCTCATCCAAGATAGCATGTAAGAACATCTATTAAAGAACTCTTGCTTAGTGTCCTCCTTCTAGTTAGAAAACAAAGCCTGTAGCCTTTTTACATTCAAAAATAAGTTGCTGCTGTTGTTACAAAGTAGAAGATCAGTAAGACTGTGGCTCTGTTGATCAGATAGATAGTGGGACATTTACATCAGAGAGCATAGAAACATGAGTGCAGCTTTCTGCCTGTATATGTAATGACACAGATAACTGCTTAATGCAGTATGACTTGAGTGCTTTTGTCAGTGATGTTAACGATTTGTTTTACGTAAGCTGGCAGAAGGAAACTGTGAAGAAAGGTGAAATATAAAAAATGAGTGAAATGTATTTGAACTGTTCAGACATTATTGCTAACAGGTGGTTATTGGGATTTTAATACCTTTTGCTTGACAGCTGTTGTGTATTTGTTCCATGCTAGCCTTTTCTTTTCGATGGTATCACATTTTGAAGCACACACCAATTTTTCTTTAATTTTTTGAGTTTAAAAAAGTTGGCAGTTCTCTTTGATGGGATATTTTAGTGTCAGAAGACATTAGGAGGATAATTTTCTTTATTGCATTAATAAAAATGTTGCCTTCAGCTAATCTGTATGCCAAATATCTTAATTTGTATGTCTTGTAATAATGTGCAACAAGATGTGAAAGCTCTGTGGTGCTGAAGTTTTCACTGGAACCAGTCCGGTTTTATCTTGTAGAATACTTTACAGGCTTCCCGGTTTTCTTCTTTTCTACTCTGTCCTTGAAATTAAGTATTTTCTTAATGTCAATACCAAGTCAAGAATTGCAAAAGGACTCTTCGTCTTTGATGCTTGTCTTGTCCCAAGTGACAAATTCTTCCTGCCCTAACAGCCAGAACTGCACTGAAAAGAGATCAAAAGGGAAGGGGCAAGAGGGGGGTGGGGGGCAGTGGCAGAAGGATTGTGGAATAGATAGATGGATCAATACATGGGTAGAATAAATATAAATAATTGTAAAAAATTGAAATAGATTACTGTGTTTACTAGATTTCTTTGCTAACAGTAAAATTTGCTCACAATTTAGTCTTTCTTTTTTCGCCAGCATTGAAGCAGATAGGGTCCAATTGTAAGGTCTTGGATAGTATTTACTTCAAAATTTGGGAGTATACTTAAGTCTTTGAAAGGCCTGAAATACATATAGCATATTTTTACATGTAAAAACTCTACACTCTCAGAAGCAAGACTGAACGAAAAATCATTGGTTAATGCTGTTCATTTTCGCTGGCTATAGCTCACTTCCACAGCCTGGATGGTAGCCAGAATGTGGAAAATACTTACACGGTTTCTTTTAAAATGGGCACATGTGGGCTCCATATCTTTGCTCTTTTTTTAAGAGGCAGAAAGTACACACTATACACAGCAAACACAGAATTTTCTTCTGCCTTGTCAACTTCTGTGGGATGGGGTAAAATTTAATAGCATCTAATGTAAAAGAATAGGCAGTAAAATGTTTTTTATCACCTCAGAAATAGCCTATATCCTCTCACTTTTCTTCAAGAGTTCATAAATTTTCTTTGACACCAGAAGCCCTATAAAAACAATTCTTTGCAATACCAGAAAGAAGAAAAAAAAAAAACAAAAAACCAAAACCTCTGTGTTTCCTGAAAGTTACATTTTACATGGAGAGTGTGTAGATCTTACTCTAAAGCAAGAACACTAGCTTAAGCTTTTCAAACAGGGAATTTTATTGAGTGCTATGAAATTACTCATACTGTCATCTGGAGGAAAATATATTGTTCAAGTAAACTGTAAGATACGCTTTTCTGGAAAATGCGATGAGGGAAATTCTTGGAATCCTTCAATGAAGGATTCTTCTTAAGAATCCCATTTACAGGGAATATTTTAAACTGTAGTAGTAATATCCCAGGCAATATAAACCTGCTGATTTCTTAAGTCCATTCCTTTCATGACTGCTAGTAACACAGTCTAGATGTTTTCTATTTATAAACTTCCCCTTCTCTTTAAATCTAGTAAGGAGAGAGTGCTGCCATGTGTCTTTATTACAAGGCTGAGGTCCTGTGAGGAAGATGATGAAGCCTTTTTTGATGGAATTAGGAAAAGTGGGTGATCAATCCCATAAGTCTTTGTACTGTGCTGAAGATTGCCCCACTGAAGTTGGGGCATGCCTTCAGATTGTTTTTCCTGTGCAGGAAATTGAGAAGAGGCATTTTCCCACTCCTTGTTAAAATAAAATTCTTTGCAAGTGAAGAAGACTGAGGGGCTTTTCCTTCTTTCCTTATCACCAATTCCAGGCCATCGCTTTGTTGGCCATGCCCGCCACCCCCCATAGTCTGGCTGATACCTCTAGTACTAAATTCTTGTGGCAGTGTTTCTCACACTCTGTTATTGGCAGCTCTGGCAAGATGTGGGTGCTAGGCATTTGAAAATGTTCAGGAACTAAGAGTCATTGCTAGAAAAGTTGCATTAATACAANAGAAACGGGACTGGATGTCTTTGCAGGCACAACCTCCAAGAGCAAAAACGTTGGGTAAGAAATGTTGAAAAAAAAAGAAAAGTCTGATGGAAAGAGGCAGTGCTTTTTGTGTGGTGTCCTTAAATAGCAATCATCTTATATTCTGCCTTTGTTCAGCACAAAATGAAAGGAAAGAAAAAATTAGGACAAGTGAGTGATCTGCAGCTTCCAATAGCATGAGCTGTACTTTCTGGAGAGGGTTGTGGTTGGTATATAGAAAAGGAATATATTGGCTCATCTCTTGTGCACAAATGCACAAGCCTTCTCTCGCCTACAAGCATCTGCACTCTTGATGTGAGGAAAAAAGCAGCTTGGATTAGATTCAGTCTAAATGCTGAGATTTTTTTGCATCACTTCTTTGCATCTGCTACTTCCTTAAAACAGAATTTGGGAAAACTTTGAAAACATTAAAATGTTTAAAAACCTTGTAGACTCCAAACATACTGTCTTTTCTTTTGCCTCCCACTCTAAAACAGCTTTTTGCTTTCCCTAAGTAGTACTCTAAAGAGGAATACCTGTGTATGAAAATCTTTTACAAAAGAGGAAAATTCTAAATTTCAAGTGAGGATAAACCATGAGGGTGGACTTGGGAAGTAACAAACTGCGTAGTACTTCCATGGCATGTTCCCGGCCGCGATGTGAAATGAGCTGTATGTGTGACTTTAAAAGTTTTGTCCAGAAGGTGGTGTAATCTCCCTGCTTGTTTGGGACTTTCAGGAGACTGAGCATCCTGCCGGTGGTAATAGCACGTGTGAATTTACATTCTGTCTGGGTGGCGTTTTTTTCTTTATCACCCAACATCCTGTTCTGAGAAAAATATGAAATGTGAACAAACCGTTCCTTTCTTCTCCTTTTGAAATCTGAACTTTAAAAAAATTACATAAAAGAACACTCTAAGCAATGTCTGTGATAAAATAGACAGTTTAAGCTCTAGGAAGAGTGTTTAATTATATTTTTCTTTCTTATAAAACAAATGCACAGTTCTCTGTGTGAAGAAAGGCAGGGAAGAAGAGTCACAGTGCATATCCCCAAGGATGTTTGTTCCCAATTAGGTCGATAGCATCTAGGACATTCTGCACAACTAATCTGCTCTTTGCTTTGTTTTATAAAGCTTAAGGTAGTATCAAAAGCTGTAACTTTAGCTCTTCAGACATAAAAATATAAGGTTTAGAGACCAGGAACAAAACTGGACTGCCTGATCCAGGATGCTTTGAATTTAGTGGATGCACCAATCAGTGATAAGCACAATTGGTGGAAATACCCTTTCTTTTTCCAATTCCATAAAAGGAAAATATGTTGTTTTCTGTCTTTTGGGGGTTTCAAATCCCACTGTGAATAAACTAAGCAGTTTTAAGAATAGGAGCTCTTGGAAGGATTTGAGCACTTTGGAGCTTTCTCATGACTCTGTTTTCCAAAAGATTTGCTAGGTCTTTGGAAGATTTGTCTCAGAAGCTAAACTTCTCTGTGGCAAGTCCTGCAGCAAAGACTGGCAGCTCATAACAGCTGTGGATCTTGTTCTGCTGAGGAAGGTAAAGCCACTCCAGAGTGTGTGTATTACATGAGAGTCGTAACTGTGGCACCAAAGGATTTATCCAAGATAGTATCAGTCTCACTGCAAAAATACAAGCAACCGTAAAGGTGTGGCAAGAGAGTTTGGCATGGCCTTCCAAGCCCACATGGAGCTTGTATGCATCCAGCTCAAGCCCGCTGTATTTACTGTTCCCTGCTAGCACGTACTTGTTAGATCTGAGTTAGCCCATATGCACGTGGTTATGCAGCACAGCGTTTACCTATGAATACCTCTTGTGGCCCAAACTGAATGGTGCATTTTGAGATTAAAAGTGGGGTAGCTGACAGCCTGTCGTGATAATGACAATCACTCCAGATCACTCTAGTCACTGAACTTACCATGCAGGGAAGTCAGGTCCTTCTGCCAAACACAGTACTGTGGTTCTGCTTTCTCCTACAGTGCTTCACTTTGAAAGTACAGCAGCACCAACAGTAATCACTTAGATCAGGTGAAAAATTAACCTCTTTCATATCGGCAGGTTGGGACAGTGGGCACGGTTCATGAATTGCAGGCATGAGGAAGGCCACGGTCCCCCTGCCCAGGGCTTCTGGCATTTGAAGAAGTTGGTTGTCACCCAGGTCTTACCACTGAATATGGCAAAGAAGGTTATTGTTTCTCTGCTTGCTAGTTATAATGCAGATTTTAAAATTCTCTCTTTAGGCTTGGATTTTCATGTGAGTTGAATTTGCAAAGGCTCTGCTCAGAATGAGTTGTAGCAGGTGAAGTCCATGTTCCCTTCAATCATCCTTTGAAATACCTAGATTAGATGTTTCTCCTCTACTAAGGTTTCTGGACACATGAACTCATACATTGGAGGTTGTCGGGGTGTCATGTTCTTGTCTGAGTCTCTCTGTCATAAGCAGAGTTTCCCCTCCCTAAACTTTCTGTATAACGCGTTTATACCCATAGGATTATGAAGGCTGAGACCACCTACAGCATTGTCTTAATCTTTTAGTGCAATTCCAAAAGACTTCAGCCTTCAGATTTTGCATTTCATCCCACATCTTCGTGATGCTTGCGTTTTTTCAATTTCCCTTCATCAGATCTGTTGATGGGCTGTCTGGTTCTGGACTAAGCCCACACAGATATAATTGTGTACTTTCTTGCAGTAAAACCAAAACTTATTTGTGGTGTAAATCCCAAGGGGCCAGTCAACTAAACCCTTGTATCCCATGTATCAAGAATTCATGTGTATTTTTTGTGTGTCAGAAGATCATTTTGAAGGGTTGGTGCTGGCATCTTTCAAGCAACTGTCATGTTTATCTAATGAGCATATCAGTCACTAAAAAATGTTATGGTTTATAACAGGGATCCTGCTGTTCATCTGAGGTTGATTCCATGATGTATCTTTTGAATGTTTCCTGTTCCTTGGATAACAAAATGAAAAAAAACATGGACAAGCAGCTTTGTTAAAACTCTGTCACAGAGGGAGAGCAGCATTCAGATACAGCATTAGCTATGTCTCATAAATAATCCAGTGTCACTCATGCCAAAACACCACAAACACTTTAATGACAGACAGTTAAAGCTTGCAATGACAGTTCATTCCTTCTTAAGTTACTAAATAAGATCATAATGCTATTTTAATCAGTATCATTCCATCTAAACCTCTGTTACTGCTTCTGCTTTAAAAATAGCATTTGAATAAAAATTACTGCAGTAACAGATTGCGCAGATTGCTTCTTGACAGCTTTGACTCCTATTCAGGCAACAGAAGGTGTAAAGGTGGAGGCGGACAGCCATTAAATCCCGGTTAACAGGCCTACTTATGTTCCCAGCTGCAACTCCAGTACTTTTGCACAGGTCTTCATTTCACCTGCATGGAAACAAGCAAGTTGCACAAGGTGTTTGAGGCTGGAATATGAAAAACTTTTTTTCATAATAGGAAAAAAGCAGCTGAGAATTTAACTTAATTATCATTGTGTTCCACAATGTGTTTCCATGGTCAGTGTTTGGGAAGAAACATCTTTTAACTGAAAACCGAGCATATTTGGCATTGAAGACACAGGAATAGTATGGAGCAGATCACAGAGCTGACTATTCACTTGGTTTTTCAAAGCATAGGCATATTTTCACTCTTCAGAGAAGGCTATTGTGAGTTTTTTTTCCCTCAGACTAATATGAAATCCTGCTCATTGTATCAGTGATAAGATGGGTTATAGGTTAGACTGATTATTCTTATCCCTGAAGCATCTTGCAGGATCAGTGCAAATACCATGGGACAGAATCTTTGATGGTTCAGAAATGTTTTCATAAATCTTAAAGGTAAAGTAACTACAGAAATTTAATTATAAAAACCCTTCTACCTGTAAAGTTCCGTACAGTAGAGGTGATCAGACATTCCTGAGGCATTACTTGGTGTTTCACATAAACACTGCAACTTAAAATCAAGTTTTTACAGTCATACAAATGAGCTGCTAGAATAATTAAAATGAGGAAAACATAAAAGAGCATAAATTCTGACAAGTTAGGTATGAAATTATAGCAAGGCACTTTCTTGCATGCATCTTACTAAAGGCATTAAAGCTGATACCAAAAGGTTTTTTTCAACCACATCAGAACCAGTGGTCGACCAGAGAGCTAGGGAGAGCGAGACTGAATAGCTGGGAGAGGTGGCAGGGAGGCACTCTCGGGGAAGAGAAATCCCCAAAGTGCATCTGTAAATAGGCCAGTTACTCCCAGAGGACACAGTGTATTGTGCTCTAAGTTATCTTAAGAGTGGTGTTATTACTACTAGAAAGTAAGGGAAAGAATTAGTAGAATGAATTTCAGCAAAGTGCAAGAGTTGTCTCTGGTTTACAAAGTTGTAACAACTAAAATGAAGGAAATACATTAGCACTTGCAGCTCGCGGCTGCTGCACAGGAGGTGTGTTGGTAAACCTCCCAGCCATCACTCCGGAGGGGACTATCTATCTGCTCACTTGAGCATAGCTTCACACTATGCCTGTGGTGCTGGAGAGCTGACCCCTCACTCTTTCAAGAGTGAGTCTTTCTTGGAGTTTAGGCTCCTGACTTCCTTTCCTGGTTGGAATTTCCCAGATTTTTTCGTCTGTCCCTCTTGAAAACTTGCTCTCCAAGAAGCTACAGCAAGAGAGTTTTACTAAATATGGTTAGGAAGATTCCTTTTTTCTTCTTCTTTTCTTGGAGTGGAATCACAGATTTAGAAATCTAGGAAGGAGCATCCTCCCCTCCACTGCTCTCTGCTCATCTTCCCCATCTTCTCCCTTTCTTCCAAATTTCATTCCCATTGTGTCCTTTAATTAGTATCTTCTTTCCAGTTGGGTTGCTTTTTCTATCTCCGTTTGCACAATTGTTACTGCACTTTACAAATCTCATCTCTTTTGAGTTGTACTTGTAGAGCTTGGACTCAGTTGAGTAGCTTTTCAGTTACTTGCAGGTGCCATCTATAATACAGGTAACAGATTTGGTGTTAGGTTGTGTCATTTTTTTTATACCTCCTCGTCTATCTGTACTCCTTGGCAGTGTTGGGAGTGCTGCTAGTGCTGCTAGTCAGAGCTAGTATTCACCAAGGATCTCTTTGAAATTAAAATTGCCAACTCTGCAGCGAGTTCTGTTGCTCAGTTGGTGGTTATTTTGGAAGGTTGGAAGGTAGTTAACATGACTCCAAGCTTTTAAAAGGCTGCAATAGTCACCTGGACAGCAACAGATGGAAGCATCCAATTTATGTACTGCTAGAAACTATAATAAAGAGTGGGATTAATAGACAATTGGAAAAAGTCAATATGGCATTTGTAATACCTCACAAATCAAGTATTTCCTCGAAGGAGTCAGCAAGCACAGGGATATGAGATGGTACAGGTGAGACTTTCTGCAGGATCTGTGTCCAAAAGCTCTTAAAGAAAATAAAGTTGTCAGGATATGAGAGAGACTGTTCTGTGGGACGACACTTCTTAAAGAGGTAGGCATTAATTGTTCAGTAGTCTCCCCTTACTTCACAGAAGCAGAGGAGTCCTGCAGGGACTGTACTCCAGCCCCTGTACTCCGGCATAAAAAGATGAGACTGAGGTGAGAGAGGTCACTGCTGATGTGGAATTACCAGGAAGTAATAAGAACAGCAGTGAAGTGGTTTAGTAATCATAACAGAGCAACACAGTAAAATTCAGCTTTATGTGCAGTAAAGAAGGTCTGTCCTGCACACTCAAGACTGCAGTCCGCTCATGCTCTGGGTCCTAGTCTGTGTCCACGCTGGTGGGAAAGTGCACAGTTTGTCAGATAGGTATGTTGGGGTTTTTTTTTTCTGCACAGGGAAGCAATCCCCTACAGAAGAAACTTCTATGTAAAGCTTGATAAAGCCATGGGTCAGTTTTTCCAGATGGTAGAAAATTATGATGCAGGACAGAAAGGCTAAATCCTGGCTAAATCTTAAGAGCAGCTGAAGAAAAGACAGTCATATTTGAGGTGCTGCCTAGCTGCAAAGCAGGGAGTTCATACAGCTGTAGTTCTGATCAGATGTTTAATTGTAAGTGATTCAGGAACATCAGTACATACCTGCTCTTGCTCCAATTTATCCATTCTCTTTCAGGTCTATGTTCTGGGTAGGCAAAAGGTGGCAAGGATGACAGTGAAGCAAAAAAAAAGGTATTTTCTGTGGAAACACCAGGCCTCATTTTCCAGCTAGACTTACAGAGGAAGAAAGAAACTGTTGAGCTGGCCTCTGGTTTTCTAGCAGTGAGCAGCAGCTGTTTTGGTAGCAGTAGCTCATATAACAAATGTTTCCTGATGAATGCAAACAAAAGCCAGCCCTGAAATTCCAGCTTCGCTATGTACGCGTAAAATATAAAACCAGTTCAAAATAACAAAACTACTTAAGGGGTTTTTCTCCCCCTCTAAATAAATTCCACATGAACATTAGTATTCAGTCTCCTCGGTTGTCCACCCAGAAAACTTTTTATCATACAGGCTGAGGGCAAAATATGAGCATAAAAACAGGCCAAGAAAAAATACTTTTAAAAGAAGTGCACGTGCAGAGAGGTGTGTGGTTTAGGGGAAGGTTTTGGGAATACCAGACATGCTTACTGGATTGGAATTACTGCTGATGTTTGTGAGTTGGCTGAATTCACTCGCATCTAAAATAGGTCTTGGAGCAATTCTTCATGCACCTCTGTGCAATTTGGTTTCTGAAGATGACTTGTGGTTTTAAAGGCATCTACATGTTAGAAGAGTGTTATGCCCTCTAGCATGAACATCTTTCCAGATAGCTAGTGGGAGGATTTCTGGGGAATGCAAGTTGCTGATGAGTGCATACTCAGGGGAAATGAGGGTATTGAAGGGAAAGAGAATAATAATAATTGGAGACTCAAAAGAAATAGAAGAGCTATCCAGGGGGCAGTGCCTTAAACTGTCATCTTCCTCCAATTGATCAAGTTTAAAACAAGTAAACCTCAGTATTTACTCATCCTTCCCTGTTTTGCAGCTTGCTAAAGGTCTGGAGCAGCATCTGTTGTCTGCAAGCACACCCACTCTGTTCTAAGGCCCTGAAGTGCTCTGTTCACAATCACTTTGCTTTCCCCATGGCTTGCTTTGACTCCTCTGGTCTGACTTCCCTGTAACTACAGGGTTAATCAGCTCTGTGCATCCACCATAAGAAGAAACCTTATTTCTTGTGTTCTGTCAGATCAATGATAAAACAGTATATCCTATTCCTGTGCCTTTTCAGTATGATTCCATCTAATACTTTTTGTGGGGTGAAAATATTAAATAAGCTAATTGTAATGGTGTGCCATCTTCCATAGCATTTCTTTCAGTTGAGTTTTGGGTGTACATAGAATGTACAAATGCAGGGCGTAGAAAGAAATCTGTATGCTTGTCTCCATCTTTGCTCCTCCTCCTGCTTGACTGCTTTGATTCATTTCCAAGCAATCAGCTACATTAGTTGATTTCTTGCTTTTTATGAAGTGGCAGGTGGAAAAGGAGGCAGATAAAGAGCACTGTTGGACCTAGGAAAAAAAAAGAGGAGAGAAGGGGTGAGTTGTTCCATTGTTTGCTTGTTTCTAGCCAGGAGTGCAACACCAGTTGCTGGGAGAGCCCAGTGGCTGGTTGTTTTGGGCCTCTGTGTGCCTGAGGGAAGACCTGGAATACGCAGACATTGCAGCAGCCGAGTATTTGGTGCGTGTCTGCCTTTCAAGGAGCACGTTTGTGCACAGTCTGGCCAGAGCTCCCAGTGATTTGCAGATCTGTGCTCTCGGGGTTTTCAGGATGTTAGCAAGTTTGGAGGTTTACTGCTTGGGCAAGAACATGTGCTGCTTCTGTTACATGAAATGAGAATGTGGGATTAATGTGTGGCTGATACATAATATACATCTAAAAGCTAGTGGAAATTGGACATGACAGGAATGAGAGCATAGCCAAAGCAAATGTATTTAAAATGTTGAATGAAAATAGTCACAGAAAACTGTGTTGTAACCTAAATACCACTAAATATTTTGCTAGGCATTGAAGTCTTATTTTTATTTTTTAAGTTTTTCTTCCTCACTCCACTATCCCTGTAACTGCTCTGCCAATTTCACAGCAGTGGTGACTGATCTTTGCTGGGGCTTTAGGCAGCTGACACACCTGTTTTATTCCCTCGGTATTGGCATTACTTAATGTCAGGTGCTTAAATTATGTACCAGGGAAACTGGACTCTCTGCATGATCGGTGGAGAGAGGCAAAATAGCTGTTTATCTCTCTGCGAGTTTGTTTGAGGCCCTGTGTGGCTATCTGGAGTTCAGCAGCAGGAGTATCTCTCACTTGTGCTGTATACTGGTATACAGTTGTGTAGAGATGGATATTGTCAAGGAGTTGGCATGCAATAGTGTTTGTAGGAGCAAGGATCAGGTATGCACACAAAACCAAAGTTTTTATAGTGCCTTCTTAATGCTCCTCTTGTCTGTCCAGTAGACAGACACCAAAAGCTTAGCTCAAGTAGCATTGAGTGCTACTTGAGCTATGCTTTTGGTGGACTAGTTTGCGGGTTTTTTAGGGGGTTGACTGGGGCTTTTTCAGCACCTTCAGTACTATCCTTTCCTGCAGTGTTTCCAGAAGCAAAAAAGTGTATGACCTAGTTCCCTGTGGGGCAAAGAAACATAGCAGAAGCCCAGGACTTTCTTGCCAAGAGGAAAGGAGATGAATGAAGAGGAAGTTCTATTCTAGTAAACTTTTGAGAACGCCCTGTGCAATGACCAAAGCAGCTACTAGAAAGTAGAGTCAATGAGCAATAAGATATTCAAAATCCACCTGGATGCGTTCCTTTGTGACCTGTGCTAGATTGTATGATCCTGCTCTGGCAGGGGGGTTGGACTCGAATATCTCCAAGGTCCCTTTCAACCCCTGACACCCTGTGGTACCTGTGGTGACAGCAGAAGACAGGAAACCTGGGGAAGGAGTTTGGATACTAAAACTATGAAGGGATCTTGAAGAGGGCAAAGCATGGTAGGACCAGCTCAGTTAGGGGACAGTGGTTAACTAAAACTAGTCAGGTATTTGACAGCGAGGTAATTTCACCAATTGCTTCCTTCATATTCTCTCCAAGGTTGTTTGGACACATATAAGATGCATCTCTGTTCTTGCACTGTCCACAGCTTATGTTTCCTTGTTTGAGAAGTCCTCTATCTGTTTTTCTGTACGGAATCCTGTTTCACAGGGACTAGGGTTTGTCCAGTATCACCACAGAGGCATCAGGTATTAGTGCCTTCCTGTGTCCTCCATAGAGTTTTTATTTCAGGATTGGTGGATCTTTCAGGTGTGGTGTTTATTTCCCTTCTAGATTGTTATCCTATCCATTCCCGTACCTAATTTAGTTCAGTAAATGGTAAATTGCAGTTTGTATAACTTTGTCTGTTTGGTGCAGATATGCCAGTGCAAATGGCTGATAGCAAGAACCCCTAGTGTATGATATTACATGTTAGAAAACAACTTACCAAATATGTCAGCCCAGTTCATCTAGAACTTATACTAACAAAAGAGTAGTGACATGGCAAAGCATAGTTGTCTGTATATTGAATTTCAGCATTTACTTGGCACTGCCTTCTGCTGGTGGAATGTGGTATGGGGTCCCTGGCAGGCTCCAGCACTTTGCACAGTTGCAGAACACATTATTTAGCCCATATTAAGTGTGGACTCACCACATAGGCAATGGTTATGCTTTGAATTGCTGAAAATTATTTTCCTTGGTGCATGTTTTTGCAAGCTACTTGTAGAATTCAGTGATTTGAGTTCCTGCTTAATTCTGCTCTGCAATTCACAGACTGCTTCTGTTATCCTTCCAGACCACATCTTGGTGTACATCCCACTCATTCAACAGGTTTTGTTTTAACAGAAATAAAAAATTAGTACGTAGACACTTTGTATCTCATGTACAGAAAGGAAAAAAACGCTTGAGTCCCACAGATCTCTTCATATTGTATACACACATGTGACTAATTTTGAAACAAAATGGGACATGATACATTGGTATATTTTATCAGCAACTGGCAATGACAGACCATAGTTTTGTTTTCAAAATAGTGGTAGAAGTTACACAGATTGCCACTAAAATCAACGGATGAATCTAGCACCACATCCCTGTTTCTGAGCCTTAGCAGACAGGCTGGATAATAGAAGGCAAAAGAGATACAATAAAAGTATTTTGGTAAACAGATGTCACCCACTTTAAAGTGTTGAATCTCAGTTTAATTTTTCCCATGCTACATAAATAGACCCTTCACTTCCTTCAGTCTTGTGGTTTTTCATTTCCCACTGTTATTCAGACCAAATTAAGGGGAAAAAAAAAAAGGGGGGGGGGGGTAATAAGTTAGATTTNGGTAATTAGTTATATTTATGAGGACTCTGTTTGCTCATTTTAGGGGTTTTCATTTCTTCAATAAATGTACCTAACAAAATTAAATGCTCTGGAAATGTGCCAGAAATGCTGTCAACCACTGTGGCAAACAGACGGATGAAGTTTCAGTTGAACATGATGTGCCTGGGTTGCCGTGTTTGTTTAGAGACTGATGACTATAGTCACTGGCCACACCAGAGTAGCCTGTGAGGAATGTATTTTTTAAAGAGCTTGGAGTCACAATTTCATATTCCCAGCACCTGTGGGCTTACAGGAGAGCTTGGCCTCCATCAAGACACTGAAACACATTCTGGGAACCATATACTTTGCCCTAAGACAAATCCTGATTGCCTGCATTGGTATCTCCTGAGGAGTGCTGGGCCTGGATCAAAACATGCCCCCTATAGGGCCCTGTTGCCACGTGTAAGTGCATGTACTCAGCCAGCGCAGCAGGTGTCCCTTCTGTGTAGATGTATCCAAGCCTCCCAGAGATGAATTTTCGAATTTTTATGGACAGTTCTTTACAAAGCTCCCTTGATTTGATTTTATTTATTTTTAGTTTCATTGTTTTTGTTACAATGGAAACCCTGAATTTATCATTCTCTCAGATAACTTTTTCACCATGTTTTTCACAGGACTTTGTTAAAATATTCTGGATTGTTGTTTTGGGGTTTTGTTTGTTTTTTTTTTTTAATAATATATTCGGTGGTGCATTCTGCCTGCAGATTTTAAAAAGCTGATCATTTATGGTTTCAGTATTTCTTTGAACTGTTGGGCAGGAGTGAAATTTAGGCATTTATTCTTCTGGTAAGCTTAGCAAATTGAATAGGATTTTGTAGATTCAGAATCAGATCTATTGTTTTGAGGAATATCTGTTGAAATTAGGGACTGAAATGTTAACTCCTGGTATGCTACATTACCAGATAAATTAAATTTATTCATAGGTTCTCCTCTTTCTTTTAGAATTAACCTATGAGGTTGAAGAAATCTCATGCCCTGAATTTTTTTTTTGTTAAAGAAGTATTCTCAATCTATGATTTAGAATGAGCAGCAGTTCAAAGCTGTGGTAAAGGCACATAGGTTATCATTTACCTCTGATTCTTAAGTAGGAAAAAAGTTCAAATTAGCAAGGGAGATGGTAAGGGACATGCAATAGGAAAAGGAATTTAATAAATAACCTCTGAGTATGGAAATAGACAAATGATGTGGGATAGATGTGTTGTAGGGTTCTTAAACCAAAAGATAACTGGAGTGTGGAACTCCCTGCAACACATCATGCTGATGACCAAAAACCTTGGTAGAATTACAAAACTACTGCATTCGTGGAGAATTTCACTGTGTCACTACATTTAGTAGCCATCTGTGCAGCTTCTGGCTCGAGGGATGCATAGCTGCTGAGCACCAGAAGCTGGGAGACAGCACTGGAGGAAGTACATGGTATGTGCTTCTGCCACTCCTCCTCCAAGCATCCACTACTGGCCACCATTCAAATACTCTGTATAGTGACTTAGTGGGTACTTCATCTGATCAATTGTGCCTGTTCTATGCCTTATGAATGTATTTTGTGTGTATTGTAAGTTTCCTAGAGACAAGTGTGACACATTTGCCCACACCTGACAGCAGACATTTTTACTCTGCTGGCTCTGGATGAGTTCAAGCTAATTTTCTTTATAACAGCCTATATAATGCTGTATTGGGGACCTGTGGGTAAAACAAAGCTGACAATGCACCAGTATTTTGGCTGTTGCTGAGCAGAGCTCACACAGTGTCAAGGCCCTCTCTGCTTCTCACTCTGCCCCCTCAGTCAGTAGGCTGGGGATGGGCAAGAGGATGGGAGGGAAGCCAGCTGGGACAGCTGACCCAGATTAGTCAGAGGTATAGTCAGTACCATATAACATCACACTCAGCAATAAAATCAGGGGTGGAGGAGAAAGAACAGGGTTTTTGGCTTCCAAGGTGGACTTTGCTCAGAGACTGTATTTGTCTGTGGGAGGTGGTGAGGGATTTCCTTTGCATTGCTCTTTTTTTTTTTCCCCATCTATTAAACTGACCTTATCTCTACACATGAGTTTTCTCACTTTCATTCTTCCTGTTCTCTCCCTCATCCCACTGCAATGGTGGGAGGCATGAGCAAGTGGCTACGTGGGTGCTTGGCGAATGGCTGGGGTCAACCCACCACAGTAGGGTTTCTCTCTTTATCTTGATGCAACTCTTAATGTTGCATGTCTTGGGAATAACATTAGGGGCCTTTATTTTGCCACTCCTGAAGATCACAATGTAGAAAACCACAATGTTCTTTAGCAAAAAGCCTGGTTCATTGCAGTTTTAGTGTTCTTTTTAGTAACCTCACTCCCTCCAAAAAAATGTTATTTCTTGAAGAGCACTTCCTGATTGCTGTCATATCCTTTCTGCTTTCTGTCCTGTTTCATCCTCAATCAGAGGTGTTAGTATTTACTTGTGCCCATAAATACTGAAATGGAAAAAGGCAGCAGGTCATTTTTATCTTCTGTTTTCTTAAGTAAAAGGGAAATTTTTGTGCCATATATACTTGAAGCATGGTAGTCATTATGTCAGGGCTAGTATTGTCATTAAGTCAAAACAGTACAGTCATCCTGGAAACTTTGATACTAGCCAGTCTCTCTAATGCTGGAATGAAACTAATGATTGAAACACTGCAGACATAAGACAGTTTGCAGGACTAAGCACAGGAACAGTGGCTTTTCATACCCTGTAAATCTCCCATTCTGATTCATGGGTGTTTTCACAGTACTCAGCTAATTCCTTTAACCTGCTGTAGCGTTAATGCTACTGAGAAGCCCATGTATCTCTTCCTGTCAGCACAGTAATGCTAAATGCGAGTTGAATTAAAAAGGATCATTGAGCAAACTCTATTTCCTCAATGGATTGCACTTTGTGCTGACGCCCAGGAGAATCATCAAGGTGTGCTGGAGCAGATCACAGAAGTCACTGGAGACATGTGGGGGGTTATGTGGGGGAGGCTGTCTTTGCTGCTGGCTGGTGCAGATGCACAGGGTGGATAGGGAGGACTTCGTCTGCAAAGATCTTGGTCTCATAAGTACGTGTTAGAAATGTCATTTCTCCACTCCTTTAGGAGGAAAATCTATTTCCTGGAATACAGAGCAAGTACATGCATGTGTTAATCTTGGTGTTTGAACAGCACCTAAGCACTTAAAAATGTCCTGTATTCATTGATATTAACCCAAGCAGATTAAAATCACACATGGGGCCTGTTTCCAAAAACTCTCAGACATGTAAATAATTGCTAGGGGAATGCTCCAGCCACAGCTCACAGAGACAATACATCCCATGATACAGCCCCTGAAGTAGCTCACCTCACCCAAGCACTTTGGTGCTCAGAATCAAACAGGTCACACCAGACCTAGTGATTTTCCTCTACCTTTTTCTACTCATCCCTTGCCTGGGGCCCTGCTGCTAGTGCGATGAGGTTGGCGTGAAGAACTGCTGCATAACCTATGCAGTAACATCTGCCTAGGGAGGTCTTAGGGAGGGGCATGACCTCTCAACTTACAGTGAACCCCAAGTGTCCCATGTTCCCTGTTGTAGACCACGGCTGTAGGTCCTCATAGAGAAACAGCAAGAAGCCCAGGTGTGAATTCACGTTGACTGGGGTTTAATGGCTTTGTGGAAATCCATCAGCCTCAGTCACCGTGAAGTCCTGAGATAGCTAAATGTTTGGCTTATCTATCTGTCGGACTCTTCAAGGTCGGATAGGTGCATAGAAATTTCTGTCTTTGTGTGAGTGAGGTCCCTTGCCCTTCACACGAGCTTATTAGTGCAGGCATGAAGGGGAGCGGGGGATGGTCTGGGGCTTCCTGGAAGGAGGAAAGATGCATTCTTGTTTCTGCTTCATAGTAACCTCAGGGGACACGAAGACCCTGGCTTAGCCCTGTTGAACCATTATGCTTTGCCTTCTAGCCTGAACAGTAGAGAATGAAGATGTTCCCTCTCCAGGAAAAGCATGGGGTGAGAATTGCATTAGGCACACTAGGAGATTACTCTTCTCTCCCAGGACTTTCAGTTAATATAATTCCTCTTCTTTTATTTTTTTTCTCTTGCTGAAACAAGTCTGCCTGTGTTAAACAACGGACCCTTTTCCTCAGTTTTGGCCAGAGGAGGAAGCCTTTGTCCCGATACCCTGGCAGCTGGCCAAGGCAGTCGGGCTGTGGGCCAGGAGGGGGTGAACTTGAAAGGAACAGTGTGTTGTTTCTGCTCTGGTAGCATTCTTCTTTCTTCAACAGTGCCTCAGCCCCTGGCTGCCTTCAGTCACTCATTATACACAAAAGAACCTAAGGGCAAAAGAGAGAATTTTCTCTTGACCGCCTGTAACTTGCAATAATAAGAAATAAAGCAGTTTCAGGGCTTTCAGTTGTCTGTGTGCAGACATAGATGGGAGAAAATCTTAGAGCTGGCAACTTTCTCACAAGGGAGAAGAGAACTGATAGCTTTGGGGTTTTTTTTCTCCATTTTAATAACAGCTTTCATATGGTAATGGACATGTTACTGGACATGTCCTGTATAACCTCTCAGTAGTGGTTTTACCTTGGCAGTGCACATTTTATTTGCCATTACTTTGGTCCCAGTCAGTATTTTTGCTTTTGTGTCTCATTTTAGTAGTTACTGTTGTATAAAGCAAGAAGCAGTCATATGTATGCTCTAGGAAAACATGAAGAGGCAACACTTAGAATTTAAGAATTTTTTTAAGTCCATGTTCTCAAACTTCTTTAAAAAAAAACCTCGATGATCTTGGAGGTCTTTTCCAACCCAATCTATTCTATGATTCTATGAAAATGTAGTCTTACTTCACATTCCTGCAAGGCTTGATACTGCAGGGTAGCGATCACTAGGTTTGAATGGCCAACAACTGGTAAAAGTAGCAACATAAGTGTTCAGGCATCTTCCAAAAATGTCATTCATACTAAGGTAATCTCAAAGGCACTGACAAAAAGGCTTTCCTAAGTGGTGCATCTGACTTGGAAGGTGACACATGCAAGATGTCTGGAACTTGCATCTGTAAAAGACTTAAATGGACCATAGGGTCATTCATCTTGGCTTTTTGTGTGCTACAGGTCACACAGTCTCTCCTACTTCTGCACAGAGATCAGTAACTGGAGTTGGTTGTTAGTCAGCATTGATGTAAAAATATCAAATGACAGCAAATCAACTCTTTTTGGTTTGTTCCAGTGATTAATCACCTTCACCACTTAAAAAAGCTGTGCCTTACTTCCAGTCCACATTTCTCTGGTTTCTGCTTCCAACCTTTCAATATCCATAGCTCTCTCACCATGAAAATATGCGGATTCTGTAAACAAGTCACCTCTCAATCTCCTTTTTTTGGTAAGCTGACCAGAATGAATTTATCATCTTTCTCTAAAGTGTCCCTTCCAACCCCAGTATTCATTCTGAGGCTGTTTTCATACCCTGTCTGATTTAGGATGTGGTTACAAAACTGGATGCTATATGCCAGTGTTGCACTCATCAATACTATATATGGAAATAAAGACACCTCCACCTCCCTCCATCCTTCTTAGACATCTTCAGCTTGCACAGCACGCCTCTCCCGTTGCTTCCTTTTTGTGGATGAAAATCACAGATAGCAGCCTACTGTGACTCAAGACACAAAGGCAAGATGCCTGCTTAAGGTTATAAAGTCCCAGGCTCCCCTAACATACCTGTGGTGAAGCTTTTCCAGTTTCTGAACGTTGCTGAAATTTGTCTCAATCACTGCAGCTTTCCTTCTCTCTGCTAAAAAAGTAATAATGTTAATATCTGCATAACCTACTTTGCAATACTGTCCACAAGCAATCTGTAAGAACCTATTTTTAAATTGTGGTTTTGTCAGATCCAGATTTGACTGGATCCATTCAATAATACGCAGCTATAAAAGATACATTAGAAATTTCATATGAACTGCAACCATAGCAATTCTTTTGGCAACTCAAACTAGAGAATCCTGGCATTTCCTCTGCAGATGGCTTTGGTTTTGGCACCTTCAACTCTGTCTAGTTCAACTTAGAAGTTGCCTAACAGCAATAAAAGTACCTGACCACATTCTCACAGGAATCTGACTTTTTGCTCCACCAATGTGAGTTAATTTGCAGATTTTTATTTTCTTTCTGTGTTACCTTACCTTAACTGGGAATACAACATTAAAGTGCACCATATAAAAGTTTCTTAGAAGATTCGTTATCTGATCATGTGTGAGATACAGCACATTTGCAGGGTGGGGCAGCAACAGAGGCTGTGTGTGGTACAGGAGGGTCAACTGAGGTGTCCCATGCCATTGGAAATCCACGTTGTTGTCCCACAGCTCTGAACTGGTTTCCAAGAGGAGAGTTGGATATTTCGTGAGAAACACAAGCTGGAGAAGAGACCTTGGAGAGTGGCAGCTGTTTACAAAGTATGGAGAAAGTTACCTAATTGCATTGCTGAGTGTGTTGTAAGGCAAGTGTTTCACAATAGCAACATAATGCCTTTAATAGCTAGGATTTCAGAGCACTGTTGAATGCGTATCATTGTTATATTGTCCAGTTGACAGCCAGACCAGTACAGTGCTAACCTCTGCAATATATTCCCAATATATATTACTTGCATAGTGTAGGAAGATCTTTCTTTACAGCCTATTTTTTTTTTATGTGTTGTTCTGATTTGGTGCCATGTCTCCTTGGTGTTTACATCCTTGAGCATTAGTACTTGTTTGACTGTGTGTTTTTCAGGTTATCCCTGTACACTCTTCCTGGCCAGTCTCTCTTTTGACATCCCTCCAGTTTTCTCTGCTGGGTTGTTATTCTCTATGCGCCCTGCATTTTGTCCATGTTAATAATGAAATTATTTTAGGTTAACAGTGACGTTAATCTGTTTGGTTTCCTTATTCATTATAGTAAAAAGAGAGAAGAAAGAGCATTGCTCATTCAGTCTCTGTCATGGGCAGCAATCACATTGTAGTGTCATCTTCATGTTGCTAATTCCAGTCCAGTGTATTTGCTCCCAAGATTCCTATTTGGTAATCAGGACATCCCATTTGCCTAGGTCTCCGGAGCTCTGGGTGTTTCCATGACTTCTGGAGAACTGTCATTTCAGAGAGGTCCATATCTGACTTTTAGGAGACTGGACATTGCTGTCTGCTAGAGTTCTCCTAATCTCCTAGAACTAGGAGTCATTCCTTATCATAAAAGTAGCACATTAGTTCAGGACAGGAATGCACACAAGTGTCTAATATTTATCTACGCGTTGCTAAAGCTTGCACCTTATTTTGTTCATGTAAATAACTGAAAGAAGAGTAAACCAGCAGTAAGGAAGGTAATAAGTGGGATTCATAATATTTCTGACAGACAAAGCTAATAGATACTATGGGACAAATTGCGACTTGTTCATCAGCTTTGGGTTTTAATACGCTTCTTCCTGGTCAGTGGCTCTGTTTTCTCCACCATCTCCACTTTCCTTTAGCAAACATGAGCCTACATAGAAATGTCTGCATTGGAA
>VWZY01001620.1:306778-351928 GCA_013399075.1 Chloroceryle aenea | reverse complement strand
CTGTGCTTTGAGACTAGCTCTAACTGGGTTTTGACAGTTCTTACTTTCTCGAGAGAGCACCCTGCAAAATTTCTCTTTTGGTTTTAAAATGTGGTGCTTATTTAAGCTGCCCCATTAATTTATACTTGGTGCCTAAAAATTCTATTTCTGCTTTTAAAAAACTTTTTAAAGTGGGAATCACCCTCTGGAATAAGAGAAATATTAAAGCTGAGATTCTCCCATGATACTGCTCACCATAGTTTAAACATGTATTCTGAATAAGTCTTTTCCAACTTCATTGCCCTGAAGATTGAGAAGAATGGGCAAAACTCCCAGAACAAAACCCATTCATGTTGCTTCACTCCTCATTAAGTATCACATTCTGGTACTGTTTCAGCTTAGAAGTTGAACAGTTGATGGTCTCCATAGTTAACTCTTCCACATCCTCTCAGTAGCCAAGAGTGAGCTCCATGATAGCCTACTAAGTAGTACATCAGCTCACGTTAAAGACAGGGATGTCTCCCAGAGATCCCACATAATGAACAACAGTAACAAAAGAGTGCAAGGTCCAGGTATCTTTTTTATGACTAAATTCACATTGAAAGAGATGGGGAAAACCAGAAGACAAAAGGTTACGATTACCACTTGCTCATTAGCTCTGCTTTAAGGGTTGGGAGCTTTGCACCCACTACCATGACTCATTAGCAATTTCCCTTCTGGGAGACACCGGACAAAATGGGCAAAGAGGTATTTGTGTCCAAGGGAATTCCCTGTCCTCAGAAGGCTTCTGTTACCACAGTGCACTCGAGCAGCAAGGCCTCCATTTGGCCAGCAAGCTTGGGCCAAGCCTATGGCTGTTGTCTACTGGGTGCTCCCATGCAAACCTGAGCTCTGCCAGCTCTCCATCACTTCTAATGAGCAACAAATCCAAGGTCAAAGTTAAACTGTCTCACACCCTGTGCTGCCTCAGGCTTTCAGTCTGCTGTTCTTCAGGCTCCTCTAGAGCAGTGAATTCAGCAGAGGTTATTTTGCAACAGCAAATGTCTCTTCTGACAACTCACATCATATAGTAAGCAGGGCAGAAAAATTGAACAGTACTTTTTTCCACTATTAAGTATCCAAGTAATGTATTTAAGGAAAGAAGAAAGTGAGTAGCATTTATATCTAAGCGCAGGATATACAGTTCCCTCTTTCGCACACTCTCAGAAGAGTAGGGAAAATGTGCCACAGAGACATCTGAAGGGATTTGAGAAATCGAGTGCTTCCCAGCTGGGACCATAAATACAAAAGCAGCACTGGAAAGATTTTCCATTTCTAGAGCAGACAACAGAGTTACCTACCTCAGAGCCACTAAATGCCAGAATGGAAAAAGGTATCTGACTAAAATAGCCAGCTATTTACATCTTCATTTTTAGTAATTATTGATCAAAACTGAGCTGCAGCTATACGCAACAGCAGCAAGGACAGAATTGGTAGCACGTGCCCGCAGGTCAGCCGACAAGAACAGTCTGCTACAACTACAAATGGCAAATCCAACATGAAGTGCTGACACGTTTGCAGGCGCAAAGCTGAGATGCAGCAAGTTCACCCAGGTCTGATCCTGCTGCCTGTGTGTCCACTAGATTCCTGCCCATGAGTGTGCCAGGAGACAGCTGGTTAGCACGACTGATTGCATGAAACAGCTATGCTGCTTGAAAGACATATGCACACAATATAGCTGGAAGAAGCAGCTGACAGTGAAGCTCTGGCAAGAGCCTACTGTTATACTTGCCAAATCCTAATGTTTTCTCAAAAAACAAAACAAAGCAAACCAAAATTCCTACTGTGGTCAAGTGGACTCTTGTACAAACATGGATAACCAAGATCTTTCAGACAGTGATTAGTGTCCTCTTAGATCTCTGGCTTGTTTCTGAAAACACTTCTATAATTAATACTTATGAATTAGAATAAATACTACCACTAAGACTGATGTTTTGGAAGCTGCCTGGGCAAAACAGATGATGCCCATTCCCCTCCATTTTTAATGGGAACCAAAAATCCAAATGCTTTAAAACCTTGCTTTGTTCCCACATAGCACATAAAACCCCTTCCTTGAGAATATGCCTTAACTGCTTGTCACAGTCCTGGCATGGAGACAAAGCAGGGCGGTGACCTTCCTCTGAAAGAGAAAGGTTTCTCCAGGCCTGCTCCAGGCAGATAGGACTGGAAGGCAGAGCAAAACAGCATTCTTCAGCACTGACAGAGCTGCGTGCCCTTGCTTGCCTGCACACACGCTCGAGCTGGAGAGCATCTTTCATGAGCCACCGTGCCGGCTAATGCAAAGGTTTTATAGCAAATAAAGCAAGAGGTAAATGTAGCTTTAAAATGGAGAAGACTCTCTCCTATGCAAACGTGCATCATTTCAATACAGAGGGTGATTTGCATTTATTGCAGGCAGAACGAGGACTACACATTTTTGCAAAATATAAATGTCTTTAAAAAGCGAGAATGGTTTAGAAAAATACCTCCCTTGAATCTATGCAGTGTATGTCAGGGTAATCCCATCCTCATCATTTATTTCTCATTTCAGGGTAGACTGGACAGCTCAGGATTCTCATACCCCACTCCTCTTGTGAGACTGTCAATCAAACCATCCCCACCTCCAGTGGTGAAGTGTCAAGTCCTCAGGCCTCTGGCACTGCAGTTTCCTTAATCTGCTTTGGCTCATCTGAACACAGCCAGAACAGCAAAGTAAAAAACCTATGAAGTGCCTAGAGCATGACTATGATCCAGCATAATATTTCAGTTCATATTTTTCATTCCCTATACAATCCAATTCTAATTATCACTGGACAAACATACCACAATCTACTACCTCAGCTGCCTGGGGAAAAAAGTGGCCTGTAAATGCTAATGGTCTTCTGAACAACTTCATGGTCCTGTTCCACCAGGTCACTTAGACAGTTTGCAAAGCTTGAGCACCATCAACTGTTTTGCCTCTAAGGCAACACATGGTTCCTAGCAGAAGCACCACCAATGCTGATACTGCTGTGACTGCACTGTCCGTCACCCACAGAGCACTGGCCTTGTCTTGAGAGGATGTCATTTCCCATCTGTAATCTGCAGAAGCATTTCCAAGTGGCACTTGGGTGCGATGTAAGTGCTGACATCAAAGAACAATTATTTCTTAAAATAAGAGATAATGGGGTAAACATTGGCCTGTATAATATATTCCTTTTTTTTTTTTCCTCTCTCTCCCCTTGCAGAGTAGGGCTGCATGCAAAAGGAGTTCTGCACCATGAGTAAATCATCAGCAAAGAGTAACACAGACACACTCTTATTCACAGTAATCTCCTGAGGTTCGTGTGCCACTGCTGCTACATGACTGCCTGGAAGGTGGAAAAGTATCTTCACAATAAACTGCTTCCCATTATAACTTAATGTATGCCTGCTTCTGCTCTGCATTTAACTTGGTGTTAATTTTGCACTACTCGTGAAAAAAATAATCGACGAGGTTTATACAATCTTTGTCTGAAGGTGCAGTTCACCTGAACTTTATCTGAATTAATTACTGAAACATGAGATAGGAAGGATGCTAGACCTCCAGTGCTGGAAATATTTGACTTTTTCGGGAATGGTGCAAAAATGAGCCAGGACAGAGCTACATCAGCTTGTACAATCAAGCTCCACAGCTCTGCCACTTTAAACAACACTATTGTAAGAGGGGAAGCATGGGAGGGCGGGTCATGCCAAGAGGACCAGACTAAATCTATTCCCTTCTACTATACAAAAGAGAAAAGTGCCCCCAGAATCACAACTCTCAGACTCAGCTATGAAATAAGGTGGATGGAAGTCTTTGCACCAGGAATCAGTTTGGCTTAATATATTAAGATTACATAAACAAGAGGCCATGACAGCTGAGCAGTTTACTGGCTCCCCCCTTCCCCACAACCTCTTCCCATGTAGCCATAAAGCAGCACATATTAGCCATTATAAACTTCCACCAAAAAAAAAATGGCAATAGGGTAGTAGTAGCCCTCAGCTTACCCATAAGGAAATACTTCTAAACTCTTTCGAAAATCAGCTAAGATTCTGTATCTGAGGCACAACAGCTACTTTGCTTTCACTCCCCTTCTGTGCACTCCCCTTTCACATTAAGGATTCCTCGTTGCAGTTCAGCGTCTGAAGCGATTATGCCTGAACCACACACAACAGATTTCTCAGTGTGGCAAAAGAGCGTCAGATGCAACGGGGGCAGAATAGTCGTTTCAGAAGTGTGATTCCCAGATAGCTGTCTGAACCAATAAATCTGAGGAGAAGCCTTTCTCCTGCATCAAAAATGTAGGCAATGGACCTACCAGGTGCCCCCTAGAAACCGCTGTCATGTACGTGCATATAAACACAAGGGTCAAATTATCTCTTTCAAGGTGACGCAGAGATTTCATTACTTTGAAAATGATAGAATCCAGTGGAGGTGAGTCCTTATTAGATGAAGTGGTCAAGTGAAACACATTGTTTTATTCATGATGAGATCGTGACTGTATTATCAAAAAAGCCTACAGGTCTCAACTCGGCATTCCCTAATTTTGCGGCTCTGGTTCAAAGCAAGTCTCCTCTTCTTTGGTTTTCCAGCCTTTCCCTCTTCCAGCCTCTGAAAAGTCCACCAGTCTGAGATCTGAATGCTCAGTTTGGTGAATCGGTGAGGACACTGACCTACAGCCATTGTGTGAAGTCAGACATCTGGGGACAGCTGGATCAGATATGGTAAAACAGCACTAAGGACTCCTGCCTTCGGACTTACCTACTGAGATGCAGGGAAAGAACAGAGAAGACTGACAAGGACTAAGAAACGTGGGAATTGGGACTTCCACGTTCCAGTCCTTCCTGCTGCTTACCTCACTGATGACCCTCATGTAGTTCCTCAGTGCCATTATTTTCTCAACTGACACACAAGAGTGTTAGGAAACCTGAGCATCTTACATGCTCAAGGATACAAAAAAAGAGCTCTGGTGGATTTCCAGAACTACTGGGAGCAATCAAGTCCTTAAAAGACTTGGAAAGCATCAAGAAACAATGTGAGTCCAGGGTATATAAAAGCCTATATGTTTCTACTGGGCAGCATGACAGACCCAATAGAGTTTGGGTCAAGTAGGAGAACTGCGGAGGCCTTTAAATGTCTCCCTTCTGCACTAGTCACTCTGCGCTTGGGTCTGTGCAAGCACTCTAGTCCCCCAGCACTTCTCCCCTTCTGCACCCTCCCCGTGCACTCTACAGTTCGTATCAGTGCTTGGAAGTTTGGTGCAGTTTGAACTCCAAACATCTGCCACCAAATTATTTTGCTTTCCTGGTTCACTGAGCAGATTCTGCATCAGTGAGCTACAGAGTTTATCCACTGACAACGGGCTTATCACAGCAGCACCAACCCTTTGCAGCTGAAGTGCACTTCTGTCAGGGGAGGCACCCAAAGCACTTGGCCAAAAAAATAAGAGGGGATGATCTCTTTAATAAATAGAGAGGGCTTCTGCCCTTCCCCAGCTCAACAAACCCCTCAAAGCAGGTATCTGATACAGCAAGAAGTCCATTAAATTGAGCCAGCCACTAAATGACAGTGGAATGCCTACAGCATGAACAGATGTGCCCTCTGTCTATGCAACAAATTGATTAAGGTCCATGCTGTCATAAGGAACAGTCAATCAATCCAGAAGGGCTGGCTGCTAATTTCTAGCCACGAGGAAGCTTCCCCACTTTGTGGGGGATTACACAAACCTGAATCTACAGGCACGCTTCTCCCTTGCTCTCTTGGCAGCACAACGGGCACACGGATAATGCTTTTAAGTGTCCATTTGCTGTTTTAATTGGAAAAAAAAATATCCAAAGTGCTCATGACATCTACATGAATGCAAAATGAATTCATCATGATTGGTGCTATTACAATGAACAGCAAATGCATTCATAATAGCAGGACATTTAAGAAGTAATGTGTTGCTGGATATCTTGTCTATAAAAGTGATAATAAGGAAATTGGGTGCATCACAAATTTAAAAGGAACTCAGGCACTGGCAAGCTGCTGCTTCAAAGGCTCAGAAGAGAAATACAAGTGCATGTGGCTCTTAGCACCTCAGCTGCAATATTATTGTTGCTCTGTACTGTAATGGATTTTTTTCCATCTCTGAATCTGAGCCATCTAGACCACCTTCCAGTGCAAAAGTGTTCCCTAAAGGATACTTGCTACTGCCTTATCCAATCTAATTTTCAGTCATCTGAAAAGAATGGCTTTTGACCATTCCCCTGGATAATTTTACACAGTCTCCGAAAGGTTAAGGATTGGAACAAGCACCTATAACTGAACCCAAATCTCTTTTCTTAATTTGTTCATCTAAAGTCTAGATTAGATCTGGAAGACATCTAAGGCACACAAGTTTAATTTCCACTGTTACGTCAAATCAGCCGGCAAAGAGCAAAGTCATCTCACCGAAGACAAATCACTGGTTGGTATCAAGCTCACTTAAGTGCAAAATAACCACAAGGAGAGTGTATAAGTATGCAAGCACAGACTCGTAAGCAACAAAACAGTCCTTGGGACATATATCAAAACCTCCCCTGCAAATGCCATATGTGGGGCAGTCTCAGCTTTACACCCTGAAACCCTTAAACTCTGTTCTTGAAAGCTGGATACTGAATAGGTCTCTCCAGGAAAGGTAGACCCACAGAGCCTGGAGCACATAGCACTTGCACCACTCCATTTCAGCAGCACCCAATTGCCTTCAGAACAAAGGGCAGGGAAGACAAATAATTTCTGCATCTGTCTCCTCTTTTTCTCCTCTTCAGATGCAGGAGGAGTGTGTGGCTCTCATGGGCACTCAGCCCAGGCACAGGCTCGCCTTTCCAGGCTTTCCACCAAGAAACAACACCACCACAAAAAAGCCTGGGGAGAACTGCCCATACCTGCATTGCCTTTACCTCTGTGCCAATGGGCTGGCACTCGTGCCAAGGGCAGTGCAGCGTGCGACAGTGCTCAGGCACAGAAAGGATGTGGGGCAAGCACTCAGTGGCAGAGTTCTCAGCAGCAACAGCTGTAACCAAATCACACCACCAGCAGAAGTCGTGCCAGTGTTTGGCTATTCCCTTTTTCCTTATACCTATGATCAAAGATTAAAAGAGTCTCAGGGACATAGCTATTCATCACAACAACTCAGGGAAAAAAAAACACCCAATGAGAAGCAGAGCACATGGAATTGCTGATGAAAATGAATGCAGTGCTGCTGAAAAGCAGGTGGTTGCATTGCTCTGTACCACCAGTGTTGATTTTGGCTCAGTGCCTTCAGCACATTATGAATATTGGAAGCCCTGTGGTCCTCACCACAGAAGATGTGAAGTCAGCTCTCCTGTGAACCTCCTCAGGTTTGTGAGTTACCTACAATCCACAATAAAATGGCTCTTTTTCCTACTCTGATATTGTCCCTTTCCTCCTCCTTGTGATGAAAACCTCCCATTTTTAACACACGCAGGCCACAGCAGGGTGAGGGAGTTACATTTTAAGTTGAAAAGAGCTAGAAACTTTTTTGTCCTTGAGAAGGGAAATATCTTTTGCTCCTGCTGTCTTACAATGACATTCCCAAGAATGCTTCGGCAGCAAAAGCATTTATAGCCTTGACAATTTTATTTTTAAAAAAATTAAAGCTCAGATGCTAGCAACAAATAGGTTTGAGCTCTCATGCACAAAGGCAATCTTCATGTACAAGTCTTATTAAACTTCTATAAAAGTTAGTGGCCTTTATGTTTTAATCTGCTTTTGGGAATAGGTGACTAGGAAGAAATCGTTCCTGTGTGCTTTTAAAATGTGACCCTTATCTACAACCTACTCACAATAACTCTGTAAACTACCTTGAAAACGTCTCCCTCTCATATTTGTTACAGGGTGCTAATACACAAGAGACTCCCATTCAGCAGCTCAGCTTTTGTGCTTTCACTTTGCTTCACCATCAATGTTTTTTTGGTAAAATGTCACTCTATGCCCAAGGTGTGCATCTGAAAAGGGAACCAGAAAGCAACCAAGAAATTCACTTGCAAGCTGTGGAACTGCTGCTATTGCTCAATAAGATACAAAATTATGGTGAATTCATAAGAAGGGTATCTTGCTCTTGTGATTTTTCACTGGCTTCCAAACTCAGTATAAGAGAAAATAATGTGTCACACAGTTCTCACACCACGTTCTCAAATAGAGACATGAAGCTACTCTGCTCCATTTCTGAATATTCTAGTGAATGGGAAGAACCTGAGCCAGCCTTTCTGCTCCACCTAGGCAGAGGCTGGCAGTGATCTCTGAGAAACCACCTGAGTGCCCAACTAAGCCCAAACTGTGGGGTTTCCACACTGAAATTTATTTCTCCTATTGGCTGTGTTTGGATGCAGAGGGAGAATCATGTGCTTTGAAGAGAGATTATATTTTCAGGGCACAGTTTTCCCTCTTTCAGAGGTCAGCTCCTCTACAGAGGCAAATGAAGTGCAGGCACTTTCCTATGTGCAACAAAAAAATGCACAGTGCCAGCCTTCATCACAGGCAGGCGCTAAGAGTAGCTTATCACACTAAAACTGCAGATACTGTGGAGTTGAGCTGCTAAAAAATAAATCATTGAAAACTTTTTAAAAGAAAAAAAAGTGCATTTGAAATGTCTACCTGATACTCACACTGGATGTCAAATCACAGTCAGCTGAAAAGCTCTGTCTTTCAAATACAAGAATCTTCTACAGTCTTATTACAACCTGCCTACAACAGTGGCTGAGTACACATTTTGCACATATCTCCCCTTATCTCTCACACTGTGACAGCAAAAACAGGGAAAAAAGAAATCTAAACACTAAGCATGCATCCTCCTAGTGATGGCCTTCCCTCTGCTTTATTGTCTACAAGCAGACAGTAAAACACTGATAAGAGAACATCCAACAATACGTGAGACAGATAAAAAAAGTAATGTCTCCACAGAGCTTGATGGGCAAACAAGTGATGCTGTAAAAGCCAGAGAAAGGGGTAAACCCAAAGGGGATAGGGGGACTGTCAGTTTAACACACAGGGACCCCGAGAGCAGAAGCAGGCAGGCAGTTTGGGATGTCACTTCTCTTACGAGACAGTTCACCACCTCCCATCCTGTATTACCAATCAGCCACCCTCGGGTAACTGCTTCTGGTCTTGACTAGCCTAGAGTGAATTCAGAGAGGTATCTCAAACACTTGTTCCTCACTTGGAGATCTTGCTGGAGAGATATGCTTTGGCTGAGCACAAGTTATGAGTGTGGTACAGCAGCACCAGATGAAATTCCCAGTCTTGACTTCTGGACATGCCAGGAGATGATCTGATAGTCCCTTCAAAGGGACTTAATGGGTGGTAACTCAACGAAATCACACCATTCTCCTTACTGGCATCTAACAACTGCAACCCAGTGGAGACCTTTACACTCCCCTTACTCTAAGGAGGCATTGCCTAACAAGCAGAAGCACATTAAATTGGTCTTCACATAGAAATCACTAGTTAAGCCATAAATACCACTCTGGTCTTCTAGCAGATGATGAAGCAATGTTTACAGCTTTCAGATTAAAGAAACATGTTCTATGGTTTTGTTTACTTACTGAAGTGGAGCACTATCTCTGCTGACAGACTCTGACCTGGTTTATCTGCATTGAAAATCCAATTGCATTACTTACTCATTGGCAAAAGAAACTTTTTAAAAATCAGACATAACAACAATACAAAAGGGGGAAGAAACTGAGAACCTCTGCAATCTGAAACTGAGGTTTTGGGGTGGTGAGAAGCTATATTGGCTATCAATTCCTTCCACACTCAAAGAACCCCTGATTGTCCATCTCTGTTTTAACAGAGAGGATGAGAAGATATGGCAGCATAACTGGGATTCCACTATACCTGCAACTGCCTAAAAGAAAGTAATCAAACATTCCAAGGCCAAAGGAGCTCTTTCCCAGATTTCCTTTTCCAGAAGTATGAAAACCTTATTTGAAACTCAACTGAGACAAGCAGTAGACTGCATAAATAAACTAAAGAATAAAATAAAAAGGTTTAGGTTCGTTTTGGTTGGGTTTTTTTTCAGTTACATGGCTGCTTCACTTCGAACTGATAGCTCATCATGGACTCTAAGAAAGGTATTATGGGGAAAAAGAGAAACTATGACCCTCCCTTGCCCAAGAAATATAACAGGGTGACTGCAAGCCCTCCTCTGCTCACCTCAGAGCTCTTTTGCCATCTTATTAACATACTTATTTGTTTAGACTACAAGACATTTAAGATACCATTCAAAAAGCATTTCTTGACAACCTCATGCTCTAAGTTTTCATGAAGTCATCAAAGAGATGTTCTCAGGCATGCCAGCCTTTCCCTGTCTCAAACCATAAATTAATAATATTTAACACACAATAGCTTGCACACAGACCTCAGTACATTACTAGCGTACCCAGCAGAAGTGAATATGTCATGACTCCATAATTTATTGCACCACTTCTACCTACAGACGTGTAAGAATAATAAACATAACATTACAACTTTAAGCACTGTCTAGCTCATAAGCAAACTGCATCAAAATATACACCCTAAGTACAGCTCATTACCCCTGTGCTGAAAAAACTTTTAACCTACATAAATTTGAAATAATGTACAAAAATAGGAGTAGGGAAACACTGTCTGAAAGGTAAATGAGATATCATGAAACTGAGAGAAGTGATTTGTTTATTTGTTTCAATGGTAAAGCAGTTAAACACACAGCTTATATGCAAGAGGTAATTTACCAAGGGGTTTTACACCACTGAACTCCATCACAATAAATCAGTGCCTTTCAGGTAGAAATCAATAGTGATATTCAAGACTCCACCATCTGGCTCATCTCCCTTTTTGGGGTAGAATTGACTTGTAGTTTTAACTTTAAAAGTCTTTCCAGACAGTGGCAGAGCTTGCTATGGAAGGGTTTGCACAGGACACTACAGGACTGGGTTCTGTTGTTTTTGCACATGTAGCTCAATGACAGGGATTCCTGATCCATAACTGAGATGCCTCCACAGACTGGCAGTGCTGATGATAAACACCAGCTGGTTCTCCTGTTTATCACTGGTCAGTGTCTCTCACGTTTTATGCAGCAGCAGGAGACTGTCCCTCGCATCTCATGCTGGAAGCAGGGAGCTCCCAAGCTTTCCAAGCCCCAGACATTTCAAGAGGATGTTTACAAGTAGCACAGCAGAGACAAAATCAAAACAGATGGTAGACAGATGTGAGTGGAGTCAGGAAGGGGAAAGCTGCCTGGAAATGTTTTTAGCAGTGTCATTCTCTGCCTCACCCCAAAACACCCCACAGGCATCAGCAGGGAGTGAAGGAAGTCTTGCACAACCAGAAAAAGCATCTGCATCACCTATGTGGTGTCCCAGAAAGGCCTGAATTTTCACACGTTGCTCAGACCACAACCAAACCTCTTTCATTCCTCTGTGTTACCATTTCCCTCCTGTTTAGAGCACAACAGGTCATATTCAAAGGCAGAGCTCCTGCTCCCTAACAAGGGGTGCAGACCTTGCTCCAGAGGAGCTGGAGCACTGTGCAAACAGCCATTAATCTTACATGAGCTCTGGGCAATTATTACCCACACATTACAGGTAGACAAAGAGAAGCAGACAGTCGTGGGTCATGTTTATAGTCACACAGGAGATAAGCCACTAATCTAGGGAGGGATGCCAGGGGAGCTACCTGCCTGCCCGTCCTCAGCTGCTCTGATGACTGCTCCAGGCTCCCTCCAGAACCCTGGGGTTTCACTGCTGATGTGCAGCATCTGGACAAAGCAAGACGGGCACAGGTTATCTGCCAGCTATCAGGAAATGAGTAAATGTCAGGTCGCCGTCTTTTTAAATGAAATCTACTCCTGCATGCCCTTACCAGACAGCAGAAGAGAATTTATTTCTTTAGAACGAAAACTTGAATATATCACCCTAGCAGCCTTCTGCATTGTGACCCCCATACTAATCTTATTAAGAGAGAGGTTACTGAGCTCTTTGTTGGTGAACAGCACATTAATGAGATCTCCTTGAAATAATCCCATCTCTAATACGCAGGGAAAATTACATTTTCCAGCGTAATTACTATGTCAGTCAAAACCCCCAACTCTATCATTAATCGCTTTTCTCCAGTTTCCAACAGTTTCTTGTCAAGCACTAAAACTCCAGGAAGAGGAGGGGGAAAGAAACTCATGCAGTTCATCTTATTAGGTAAAACCAACCAAAGCTCTGGGAGGCTTTGCCTGGCTGGAGCCTGTTGTTTTAACCGTGGGAGCTGCATCATCATGGCAGGTTGGTCAGAAGTAGGTCACTTTGTTAGAGCACATCCATCTCCCCCATCTTCTCCCTATAACATCTCCTGCCCAGCCACAGCCCCTGGGACACCAGAGTGGCACACAGCAGAGATGAAACCCAGCAGTGGCTGGTGAAGCCAAACTGCTCTCCCTGGGAGCCATCAAGTCTCATAGATGAGACAGGGTCAAACCCAGTCATATCTTCAGAGGGCTGGCCAAGGAGAAACCAGTGATGCAAAGAGGAGCATGGGAAGTTGGAACGTGTCCTTCTGCTCATCCCTAAGCCAAAGACCAGGGGAACAACAAGAAGGGAGCTATACGCTGTTATCTTTTAGATAAGACACAGAGGCATGACCAAAAGAAGATGCTTCCTAGAGTGTTTAATATCCCCCAGGGCAGGGAGGTTGAGGAGGGATGCTACTGGCCAGAGCTGGGAGTCAAGGTATCACAGGG
This sequence comes from Chloroceryle aenea, assembly GCA_013399075.1. Taxonomy (NCBI): domain Eukaryota; kingdom Metazoa; phylum Chordata; class Aves; order Coraciiformes; family Cerylidae; genus Chloroceryle; species Chloroceryle aenea. The sequence goes on along the minus strand of VWZY01001620.1, from coordinate 339,185 downwards.
GGAGTAAGACCTACTGCAGCAAGATGATTTGTGTCCCAATGACAGAAGGATGACCTGGCACCTGCAGCCCTGCCACCAATTTTCTTGCACTCAGTAAGGGCATGCAGCTCCCTTCGTAAATTTGAGGTGTTTCCAGTTCATCTTAAATAAATTTCAAGGGTGGTGGGCTCCCAACTTTCCATCTGGCAACAAAAGGGAACTGAAGATCCCTTTCAGAAACTAAACACAGGCTAAGTTTGAACAAGGAAGCTAAACCTGACACCTGCCTTATGAAAAATACAGCCACAACTGCTCCGTACTTTGATCTGCCATTAAAGCATAACACTTTGTCCAAGAACAAAAACATTGTAAAACAATAAAATATTGGTCTTCCATGGCCTCTGTCAGAAAATGGGGTTTATGCAAGACGATTTTATGCAAACATACAAGGCAGCATTCAGGCCTTAGTAAAACATTGACAGCTATTGTTCAGTAATCATTTATCAGGCATTTGGTGCAGGAAAAAATAGAAAAATAGGTGGTTATTGCTGTATTATCACTACCATACAACACAGGGTCTCTCCTTTCCCCCCATCCCAAAGGGGTCTTTAAGAATAACTGATGGAGCATCACTCTGAGCTCAGAAGTGTTAGCCAGCTCCAGCTGACACAAAGCAGCTCCCCAGACTGTGCAACTGCAGAAATAGTTCTGACACTACATACACACCTTACAGCAAGAGAGCTCCCACCCCAGTAAACCTGCAAAACAGTCCAGAAGAAAGAACTTATTTCTAATGAGCACTTATTTGCTAATGGAAAAGCAAAGGCAGGAGCAGAAAATGTAAGATTACTGGATTTAAAAAACAAAGCAAACAAAAAAAAAACCAAAAACCAACAAAAATATATATGAGAAAGCAGGTATTTGAAGAAAAGAATGAGAAACCAAATGATGCCTTTTTAATCATTCTTCACTCAGGGTGAAAACAGAAAATAATTGCAAAATGTTAATGAACCAAAAACTTACCCAGCAACAAAATGCTCGCCTGCAGGCTAGTCTGTGGAGTAAGGACCCTGAAATAGCTGCCCAAGAGGAAAGGAATAAAGGGACCCCCTAACAACTGAGATAGTTGAAAAGGGACAAGGGGGATAAAAAAAATAAAGGAAAAAAAATAAAAGAAAGAGAAATAAGACAAGGAGCAGCTTTATTCTGAATGGGGACAAAAAAGCCAGCTAAGAGGCTTCCAGTCCACTTGACTAATCGTTGAGGTTCTGTTCTGCCAAAAGCAGAGATGTTGTTCTTCATTAAAGTTTACCCCATGCAAACTCTGTAAAAAGCCACAAATACAACCCAGTACTTGTCCCACAGAGCCATAAAGCATACACAGGTAGAATCGCTCCTCTCCCTGTCATTAGGACTCCCAGGGCTCCTGTGTGACTTCAAGGTAGCTGCACAGAAACTCAGACCTCCTGTACTAGAATTCCCGCTATCTCTGCCTCATTACCACACAAGATCCTTGTGCATCCTATGTGTAAATAAGCTATTTCAGTAAGATACATAACACTGCATCAATCGCAGGATGCCAAGTTTCTCTACTCCAACCATTTTTAGTAGAAAAGTTACAGAGGCAGAAGACAAACAACTCTCTCTTGGGACACACACCACTAAGCCTTCTTCTCCCTTTTCTGACATTTTATAGTCCCTCTTGCCAGATGCCAAATTGCTAGTGAGGGTATACCTGGGTGAGAGTTGAGAGGTTTCTCAGCAGCAGCCTTTAATCAAAAAAGCCTTCTTGCTGAGAGGGCCTGACCCACATATTAACTTCTCCTGAAAGATCCCGTTTTATTATGCTACCCATGAAACACAACCCCTGGGAAGGGAAGTGGAGAAGAAAACGCTGCACCAACAGAGTAACAAATTACTTTTCCTTTGTCCCTGGCTGACGATCCTCTAAAAAGCATCTGAAAACAGAAACTCAGCTGGGAAGGCTGGAACAAATCCTTTGTTTGTTGAGAGTGTGGCATCAGGTGGCTTCTAATGGCCATGGGAAACTGCTCATGATCCAGTGAGGCAGGTTTGGGCCAAAGGACTAGGAAGCTAGGTGACCTATGCCACCTCTTTCCCAGGTGCTGCACACACTCAGCTCCTCCTGCCCCTGATGACAATAGGACAGTCCCTGCAGCTTTGGATGAGGGCAACCTTCCTCCCTTCCGCTACTGGATATCTAGCTGTCAACAGCAACTTTGAGATGTCATCCTGATGAGCTGTGTCTGAGCTCTGAGGGGTGCTGCACAAAGTCATGGAGGGGATTTTAAAAACATACTTTTGGGGATCACCCAAATCTCAAAAAAAGGGTCTGCCAAATTAACTTCTATACTGTCACAAATTTATTTTTTTTTAATAGCCAAATCAATTTAAACCAGAAAAAAAATTATAAACCACTGCAGCAGTAAGACCCCAGTACATCCAATATAATGTCTGGAGCATGATGTAAAACAAGAACAAAGACAGATACAGGCTTTTTTTTTTTTTTTTCCAGCTGCAGCATTTGGATAGGAGAAATAACAGCCTTCTTCTAAGAGCCCTTCAGGGGGCTTCTTGTCATGGGTCAAGATGGCACTCACAGAAGCTTTGAAAGACCATGGCTGCATAAAAGTACTTTGAACGTGACTTTTTTTCCTGTGCATGTGATTCATTAACTACTTAGAGATAAATATGCAGGGGGTTAATTTTTTTTTGCTTTTAAATATCATCTTATACCAGTTGGGAAAACCATATGATGAAATGAGAATGATGAGATTAAGTTAGTGATGAAAAATAAATGCATTTAAGACCTTGCTCAGGTCCGCTCCTCCTGCAACACAAAATGACAGAACTTTGTCAAAGATACCACAGCGTAGGTTTCCAGATAAAGTTGAGTGATTTTACCTAATTTGTCTTTTGTTTGCTCAACACAAAGTCCACTACCCAGGCTGGATCATAAAATGAATATGAAAATCCATTATGAACCATACGATAGCAGCAGGAACAGAGAAAGTTGAAAGCAGCATGACTGTTTACTATTAACAAAAACAACTAAACAAAACACAATCAAACACCACTTTCCTTTTCTCTTGCATTTATTTTCAGGGCATTTCCTAAAGCTGAAACCTCTCTCAGGCGGCCCAGACTGACAATCCCTTCAATGATGCCCTATTATTAACAGGGACAGCCTCCCAACCAAACCCACAGAAATCAAAAGAGTCCAATGGCTAATAATTAGAATGGGTCAGACCCTCATTATAGATTTCTGCCCCATCCATACTGACAGGTCACCCACTGAAAGAGCCCTTGTACAAAGCTCTTCATTAATTAAGTGTAAAGTGGGGCGAATAACATGTGACAATTGAAAATGATGTGATCATGAAAAAGCTGCCTGGGCATTTGAGGATTCAATCACATCTCCTGGAAAAATGATATTAACAATAAAAACATGACCCTCTCCAAAGACTTTCATTTTTTTCTGCACAAACTTCCCAGTATTGACTATTTTTGGATGAAACTCCTGATTATTTATTGCTAAAACTCTACTTCAACTATTAAAATCTATCAAATAGAAAGCTAGGTCAGAGCAAAGCACTTCAGTCGGCTGTTAGGTGAGAAAGGAGCACCACATTATAACTCTTTAGTAAAATCCTACCTTGAAATCAGACTGAGAAAGTAGCTCACTGGTTCCTGCTGCTTTCCTATGGTGAAACAAGAGATGTTAATGCCAATAGTACCAAAAGGTGCTACCAGCAGCTCTGAAAGGGATGGCAAGAGAGTTGATGGTGGTATTGAGTTCAGGGACTCCAGAAGGATATTGTGTCAGGGCACTAACAAGTAATTCCTAGGTTTCATAAATAATTATCAGATGCTTTCTGCTGTAAGTCCCTGGAGAAGTCTCTGTACATATCCAGAGACAGATGTTTACTATGAAATTTTTCTGCCTGTACCCCGTATCTTCTCTCTCCAGCAACTACTGACGACTTTGCAGCCACATCCCCAGCAGGCACTGGAAACCCCTTACAAGGGAAGAATGCTCCAGCATATCCTCCAGAGCTTCTACAAAGCAGGGTCTTCCAGATTGCCCAGAGCAGTGCTCAGGTCTCCCAAAACCCCACCTTGCAGACAAAAACCTTTGCAGTACAGCTGAGGAAAGGCCTCCAAATAACCACGCTACACCACACTTACCTGTTCCATCACATCCCAGTGTCTTGTTCCACAGCCTTGAGTAAGGTTCATTGCCTGACCAGTGCTTTCTACGGGCAGTAGGGAAACAAACCCAAGAGCTAAACCCCTACGCTAGCTCTCTTCTGTTCTCCCAAGATCCATGTGTACCTAGAAGCTCATAAGAGCCAGAGAAACGAGTATCTCCTTATATAAGCTCGGTCCACCTGGACAGCATTATGAAGCACAGCTGACTCCAAAGACTTCAGGACCAGAAGATACTGATTTCCAGGTCTTGCAGGCCCTCTCCATCACCTCCCTGCAGCCTAACTAAGGGCTGAGATACCTTGAAGTCTCACCTGTTGTTTCTACAAAGAGCAGAACTACTGCTGTGGCTACCTGTTAAAACAAACAAACAAAAACCAACCAACAAAAGAACACGTATTGTCTATCCCCACTTGCATAATAACCCGTGGGGAAAAAAAAGGGCAATTGTCATTGCTGCTCAAGAAAGCAGCCTCAGCAGATTGATACAGAAGGAGTGGAGGGGGAGGAGTTCGTCTGGTTGCTCAGCCTGGCTTACTTTGAAAGGTAACACTGAAGCAGGCAATGTTGCCACTGATCTCCCTCAAGCAGCAACACCCCTCTGCCACCGGCTCTTGGCTCTCCACAGCTCTCAGCCTTCCTCAAGAAGGACAAACCCCCCCATGCCCCTTCGATGGAAGTCTGTAAGCACAGCAGTGTGTCCATCCCTGTGGTACACGCCACTCTGGGACAACTCACTCTCTTCTCAGCAGTATTTTAAACACATTCATGAGCGTGTTCCTTGCCATTCAGGGCTGTGTGGGAGCTCAGCAGCAGGCTAATCGGGCTCTGGGCAAAGCAGGCAGTATCTAGGAGAGCAGAGCAGTGTTGTTACAGCTAGCCTGTCTGTCCAGGAGCAGTCCTGCCATAGGAGACACCGAAGGTCTGTGTTCTAGCAACTGCAAACTGCAAAGATGTCATCGGCTGAGTTTCCAATTATTTGGTGCCTTTATTTTGCATACAACTTGCTACTGAAGCTAAGAGGGCTTGTACTGGGGACTGGAAAAGTGACATGAGTATTATAGAGAGCCTGTAAGCTGTAATAATGCTTTTTAGTATATAAAATATAGGGTAAATCCTTGTCCATTAAATCAAGCAAACCACTTGCTTTTTCATCACCCCAGGAAGAGTTTGTGCTCAGACTGGTAGGCTTTTCCATGACACTTGCCATAGTTTAACATTTTCACTTCATATTAAGCAGGGGAAGTGTAAAGCCAAGCTGAGCAGAAAGAGGATAGAAAAAGTTGTTCTTCAAACCAGGAAGCTTCCTGTTAAACATTCACTCTTCTAACCTAGTCTTTGTGAAAACCATTTAAAAAGTTACTAAGCATTAGTTAAATCTCCATTTCCATCCACATCAATATGTCTCTATTCAAGCCATTTGTAATCAATCTGAGACAGAAGAAGGACAGAGGAAAAGACAATGGACAGCTACTCCCCAGTAGCAAAGCGAAGCTATTAGTTCATTATTGGTCTGTGTAAGGCAAGGTGACTGTTCTGGTTCATAGTTTATTCTTCTGCTGGAATCCTGTGATGGAGACAGCTTTCACTCAGCTTGGATTCACCAGAAGCAGTCCAGTGTTGAACAGGCACCCAAAGCCACTGCTGGAAGTTATTTTAACACAGAGACCATCCCTGATACATAAAATTCTACATCCTCCTTGTAAATAAGGATGAAGAAACAACACATAGCCATAAAAGAAGAAACCAAACAAAACCACACACCAAACAAACTAACAACAAACAAACAAACAAAACCCCAAACAACCCACGAACAAACACAGAATTAGAGTCCATTATCACCCAAATTCAGGGAACTCCATTGAGACAACTCCAAGCAGGTCCACATGCTCTACCAGAGCGCTCAAAGCTCATTCTGTCCTTGTCAGTTTTAGGCTGGTCTCTTGATCTTTCTTCAGGATGTAAGTGATGCTTAGAATATCCACTAACTGGACCCAGGAAAATGAGCAATGTGAAAAGAAAGTCTAGTTTCTGGCATACCACAGTATCTTAGCATTGCCAACAGAGAAATGGCTAAAAGAAACAATGCCATTTGTTATGTTGAAGAGAGGACTGAAGATAAATGGCAAAAGCAAAGTCAACCTGAGTTAGCCATTAAGGCAGAAAAATTGCCTTTCCAGAGGAGCTTTCTTCATGCTACAGAACAGCAGAAAAATACAGAAGCCCTCACAGAGGGCAGTAACAATATAAGATGCAGAGAACAGGAAAGACCAAGAATATCAAGGAAAAGCCCATCTCACGAAGGGCGCATGTTAACATCCATAGAAACCTCTGACTCCACAGGTTTTAATTATAAGATATGGACTTTTACATAGATTATGTAAACTGGAAGGCTGGTGCGTTCTAGCAGGTGCCATCTCTTACTAGAAGGACCCAAATGACCTAGCTTGGGCCAGCACTTCCCACCTTCAGATAGTCTCCAGCCAACAGAGAAGGTGAAGAAGGAGTTACGGTGTCAGGGGAAGACCTTCCAGAATTTCCAGAGTTCTATGTTGGGATGGAAATAGCACAGGTCTCCCCACTCAATTCTGCTTCACTGGTGCCTATGGAGTCAGACTGCCTTTTGCCATTACTCCTTTCTCTGCTGCAGCAGCCAGCCTCGTTGACAGCAGCCACAGCCCATGTGAAAAAGGTCTCATATTCTCAGTCGCAAGTTATTTCTAAAACATGTTGTAAGGTCCTTGGGACCTGAGGCCTCTGATGCAAATTTTGCAGTACTTTCAGGTATGTTATATTTACAAGGCTTATATTTAGCTAATAGAGTAGCTCCTTGTGTTTTATTTTTTCAAGCATACTATATATGTAGTCTACATAGAGAGACAGACTATACCTGTATATGTGATTATATATAAATATATACACAGCATATATATAATTCCCAAGCTTCTTATTCTAAGACTTGTATCTTTTCATATAACTACATAGGATAAAGAGGCAGAGGTGCTTCTAACTGTCTGTAGCAGAGAGAGTATCACACAGTCTGGGGCTCAAAGAATTCAAACTGGTAGACAAAGTGCAGCTGCAATTCCTAGTGTTATTTTTAACTCCATTCCCCCACTCAGACTCTCATGTCAGTTATCTCCATCTCTGAGACACACTCGTTAAACCACAGCCCAATTGTGTTATCAGCACCTTTGTCAACAAAATGTATTTGTCTCCCTGGGTTGGTGAAATGTGTGTCACAAATGCATGAGTTTTCTGGAGTTCAGGGGCAATCTACAGCGAAGTGTTAATTAGAACTGACTGAGTCACTGACTGAGGATCAACAGACAAAAACTAATTAGCACCAACGAGCATAGCAGGGCAGTTCTGTGGAGGCAGCACTCCATCACTGGCTTCTAAGAAGTTAGCACTCTTTCCTATTACCTAACTTTTAACTCAAAATGACATGAAAACTTACGCCACCAGGCATACATTGGTGTTCCACATCCATACAGCAAGAAGATCTGCTTTTTCACCATTGCCCATCAACTCATTCTCAACACAATATGCAACTCGGCCTAATCACAAAGTCAAAGATCTTCAAGATTTCATCCAGGAAGGAGAGGGTGGGTCTTCAGAAAGGTATTCATCCCTCCTGAGCCTCAGCTGGACTGACAGTCTATAAATGCAACCAGTTTCCTCGGAAAATCTAAGAACATTGGGTGTGAGAACAGAATTAAACAAGACAGCTTCAGTGCAGAACAGCAAGGGGTTCTAGAAGTCCAGCAAGAATCTGGGGAAAGAAGAACTAGAAAGCCATTCAGCACTTGTGCACTAATAATTCTGTAAGCAGAGAAACAAGAGTCTGGACATGCTAAAAAACTAAGATAAAAAATAGAGAGTAGTATGAAGCATCATATTCAATGCTTGTTTCTCTCATTCCTGTGCTCTTTAATTTGCTCATTTTTAAGGGAAAAGATTTCAGACTGAATCCAGGTTATGCATAATTCTAGCAGGTCAGTATCCCCAGCCTCTGGCTTATAGCTATAAAAAGATAATACAGTCAGCTGAAGAACCCATATCCACCCACTGCTTCAATAACCTTATTTGCTAAATTTTGCCTTTGTGCCATGACTATTTAAAACACTGTGTGTCCACCAGTCCACATTTTGTTTCACCAGCAGCCCAAGCTCCTTAATACAAGCTCACAATTCCTTTAATAAACAGGACAATGCTAGAACTCTTCTCTCTTCTCTTACTTCTTTTGGTCAATAACTTATTCATCTGATTGGTTACAAGCTTTATTCTCCACTCCAGTCAAAACGGGCTTAGCAAGCACATAACAATGCAGTGTTAAAACTGGTTCTTAAATAAACAGAAGTGAAAGTACAGGCTCAATCAAAGCTAATGGGAGCTGTGAATGGGTAACACATGCTAAGAACAAAACATTTTAGCATGCTTTTAGAGACGTGTCTGAGAATTTTAACAACCATCTTTTGGCATGAATCAGATTAGGAGGAGGGTTTTCAACATTAATGTTGTGACCAGTCCCTACTGGCCCGTACAAGTTTCTAAAAGCATTTGTTCTTGAAACTGAATTTCAGATATCAAAGAAGTCAGGAAAAGTAAAGCAGGGGGGAAGAAAGTGTTCTTGCCTGTGTTCCTCATCATGGTTCTTCAGGAAAAAAAAAGAAAAGTGGGGTTCACACTTTAGAAAGCCATCCTTTACAAATCAAACACTTGGCAACGGGACAGTCTGTCAGTTGTTAACATCAGGGACGACAAGACCTTACAGTCTGATGGCCAAGGTGATCATCCTCACATATGACTGAGGCAAGGAGGTAATGGGCCAAATAATTTTATCACTGCATTTAGACAACAATACACTATCACAGCAGTTTACATAGGTTTAAAATACATGTACACCCTCTTTGAGCCCTGTTTTCTTTCCTTTCACACTAGTAGAGCACTGGGACCAATATTACCCGCTCACACTAACACCGTGATGCCTTCCACTACAGAAAGGAGCTGCTGAGCTATCCATTGTGCAGTGAAGCAGATGGTGTGTAAATACCAGGAGCCTAATGATGCCTCTCTTTTCAGGGATCCTATCTCTTATTCACAGTAGAGTTTAAATTAAACTGCAAATGCTGCAAAACATGTAGGGACAGATTCTTTCTTCTCACAAACCACTGCAATAAGAAAGAACTCCAGTCAAGTCAACAAAAATAGAGGTGTAAAACAAGTACCGCAAGATGCTCTTTGAAGCTATACATGTTACAGAAGGTATAAATATTACTTATATCAAGTGATCACAACGGTACCAATCACACAAGATCTGTGCAGACTAGAGTTTTTGTAATGGGTACACACAAATCCCACCTTTTTCTCTGTTCCCCACTGTTTCTGTCTCAGAGAAAAGCAGGGGGACAGAATTGTACTAAGCAAGCCTTGATTTCTAATCGTTTGGACAATCTGGAAGGGAATTATGTAACATAAACCAAAGCACTCATGTAAATTGACATGCTTTGCATAATTAAGGAACTAAACATCTACAGCATACCTCAGCATACCTCAGACCACTTCAAGCATTTGCCTTGCAGGTCAACCGAAGCCTTGTGGACAGCAGTTTGAAAGATGTTTCATTAAGAAACCTTTGCTTACAGATAATTTTCTTATTGCTATTTAGGCATTTACATGAGTTATGACAATGTAGACAGCTTTCTTCTCTTTCTGCTAATTGCTCACCATCCATAGGACAAGGACAGAAATCTGGATGGATATATTCACACTCTACTATTTTCACCCTTGTCTGTCACTCTTGAAGTCAACGAGAGATAGGCTTGCAAAAGACCTGAGACACAGAATAAAACACAAAGCCTGTGGTCAAGCAAAGAACCAGTTAGGCTCTTAGAAAGCAAATACCTTCTCCAACACTGTTCATCAGACTGCTGGCTATGAGAGACAGAATGCTAAAACATGGTTTTGTTTCCATTATTATGCTGTCTCTTTCTTTTTTCCCTTTCTCCCAGGATAAATGGGTAAGGGAAACACTGTTACTTTTGTTTACAGTTCATTTTAATTCTGTACTCAGAGGAGAGCACAAGTGAGATCCAGGCTTGCAATCCATTTCATTGTTTTGCCTGTGCTAACACAGAGACTCTCAAACCTGGGTCACAAGCATCATTGCAAGCATCACATCGATGGACTTATTTGAACAAAGAGGAAAAAATACAAAAGAATTGCTTCTTCTACCTCCCCTCCAAACACATACACCATTCTAAAAATAATTTCCCTTTCCCCTTGTGCAATAAAAAGAGGAATCGTGTGCATCATCAGTTGCACACCCAAGAAAGGAGGCACCAGATACAAATTTATTACCTGATCAAAGGCTACGTGTAGAAGGTGTCAATCCAAATGTCCCAACACATCTGGGTCCAGTTAGTGGGACACTGGTATAACTACTCTGAAATGTCTAGGTGTAAAGTATGTACTGATGTGCTCCCTTGGTTTTGGAAAGGGCAGGCCAGCTCCCGTATAAACCTACCGACCTGCTTTGTCAGGTCTGCCTGACTTGATGCAACATGATTCAATCTCTCACAGCTGCACAAATTGATTCTGAAATTAATGTGATGATACACTAAGTATCAAAATCCTAGATCATAATGATGGTGCTTTTTTTTATGCAGTTTTAGTCATCTGAACAGTAAAAAATTGCTTAACGTGTCTTCTGAACTTGCTATGTAACACCACTGTTATGGATTCTTGCAGCCATATGGGTAATTGGGAACCCTGTGTAGCACAGTTGCTCTGATTGGCTCCTCTCTTCATACACAGTGGGAAAAAAAGCAGAATTAAGGATCAACTTTTCCTTATTGTTTCAGTTAAACCAGAAAAATTCCTTCAGAATGTTTTATTTTAGTAATTTCTTTATGGCTTGCCAAGTTATAAGGGCCTTGGTGCATGGTACTTGATTACAGTGGAAGAGCTGAGCCCATGCCTCTGTACTGGAAACCTTGTGGCACACATGGTAAAACCATTCATGACCCCAAACCTATGCCCCTACAGCTTCTACCCAGCTGTAGTAAGATAAAGGTTGCAAACAGCAGTTTTGTTTTTCGTCAGCACTCCAGGCTGTGTACCATTCAAAGGGGTAGAAGGTACTTTAGTCACTTTCCACAATAATCTCTGAGGACCAAGAAGGACAATGCAACTGAATCTGGTGCTACTCACAAGTTAAAGCTTGTATGTAAGAGAGAATCCAGTTCAGTTGGTACAGCTGAAATGCAGAGATACAACAATGTACTTACCAAGTTACTAATGACTTGTAGTATGGTAGTACCCAAGGTCCCAAGTCCTAGATGGGGACATTTTATGTCAAGTCCTCTAAAGCCTAATTCAAAAGTGTAGGGACCTTCCTACCCTTCCCTAACATTTTGAGGCAGTCACTCGCTGCTACAAATTCTACTGTACAACCTGCACTTTAAATGCAAACCCCCCCAGTGGCAGTAACAATTTGGATTAGCACTGTGATTCTCCCACTGCCAAGGAAATAAAAATCTCCTACCACCACTATTCGAGATTTCTGTGGCAACACAGTGAATAATGGCAAAAGCAGCTGCAAAATAGCAAGTGAACAAAGGCTACAGAGATATAACAGTGACTCAACAACCTTTCAATTCAGCTATTAAACTGTCTGCAATTCCCTTTATGCTGCAGGTGACTCAAAAGTGATTGAGCAGAATTAATCTCTCCCTAGACCATTTAAAAAAAAAAAAGTTAAAGTTTCAGTGTAGACTTGCTGAGGTCTTTTAAATATTCCTCCCTGCTGTAACGCCAATGAACCGAATGGCCAATGAACTGAATTTCAGCAGAGCTGAGTTTTAGAGGACTGAGTTAAAAGAATTATGTGAATTAAAAGTGTATATATTGAGATGATAAGCTTCCAGTTGAAATATAAGATATTGGAAGCACCGGGAAATACCAACATTGAACTGCAAATTCTCTTGGTCTTTACCCAGGCACCTGCCAAGTGCTAAGCACATGAGGTACTCACCTATGGAGCTCTGACTGACTGCAGGGATTATTATATTTTTTTATAATTCCATACTGAGACCACAGATAGCTGAGCATGTGAACAGCCATTTTATGAGTTTAGCACTAATTTAAACACCTATTTAAGAGTCCCGTGTGAAGAACAGGCTCCACAGCTCTGGCTTGGAAACCTGAAGCCCCGACTGAGACGTGCGTATCCAGAACTTCTCATGTTTTATGTTCTAAGAAGAGCAATTTTCCTCGCCTTGTAACAAACAGCTAAACTATAAACAGCAAGGGGTTTATGGAGCTTTTGCTGAGTGAAGGATAAAGTAAACCAAATTGATGACTAAAACGATTAATGTGGGAAAGTCAAAGCCATCTGGGGAAAAAACAGAAACCACATCACAGGTTTTTAAAGTTTAGAAGAAAAATACAATCTGTACATTTCCCAAATGTTTGGGTAGGCTTCTCTTCTCCTTCCCACAACCACAGTTTTCCTAAACATCTTTGTATTTTGGATTCAGGCCAGGACTACGGAACCAGAGGTGCCAGATGAGAATTAGTTCAGGTGCATGAACTATGAAACTTAGCTGTAAGTGAATTTTGGATGGCAGTTTATCCATTCCAAACCTTAGCTACATGATATTTAGCATCAAAGTGGGCAGGCACTGAAAATGAACAAAAGCATAATATTTCCCTTTCAGGAAAAACAAAGAAAACCAAATACATTCTAGGACTCATGTAGAAATCTTAGCATAACTAAGGCTAACTCTGAGATGTGAGGTTTTTGTTTGTATAGATTGCTAGCTCTAAGGACAAGTTTACTAATGGAAGATGATTATCAGACATGCCTATCTGCAGAATAACAGGAGTCCCAGCTGGTTCAGTTGTCAGTGTTACTGCTCCTTGCAAAATTCTTTCTTTTGAGTGAAAATTCAATACATCTCTGCCAGCTCTCCTACACAGTAGAGCTGAAGAGAAAATTCAACTATTCTTCACCCACCTCTCTCTAGGACATCCCAGTATCATTCAGCGCAGCAAATCCAGGAAGGTAGGGCTTTAAAACACAGACTTGGAATTCCTAAAAAGAAAGAGCAGCTCATATCTCCATGCAACCAGAATGATCAGTCTTACTACACCCTCTCACCTCTTTAGTTCTGTTTTCTAATGGACCAAATAAATTTTTGTTTTCTTTGGGTTTGTTGGAGTTTCTCCATACATGCATCTATGCCTGAAACCGAGTTTCTAGACATGCAATTACTCAACATGACTTACAGCCTCCAGGTGAAAAGCTATAGTATTAGGGAAGCTCAACATCAGAGTTGCTTTGTCCAAGAAAGAGAGTGGACTGCTCAAACCTGCATTGCTCTTTCATTTCTACAGTGTGCCTAAGCAGAATTTTGAATACTAAGACTTCAAACTATACTAAACATATGCATACCCAAAATCTAGCTTGCATCAGGCAAGAAGGGAAATTTTTCACTGACCTGCCCTCTACACACAGACATCCAGAACCAAGGCAACAAAGAGAAAGCTTAGAGATGCAGAGGCTCTTGGGGATCTAGATGAATTAAGAATGGTGTCTGTACTATTAACAACAGCTTCTAGAGACACGTGCAATATTGCACAGTTCTTCCCCTCAAAAAGCATTATTGCAGAGAAGCGATTGAACTACACGGGAGCTTGGAAGAGCCGTGTCCCCATTTGACAGCTGAGTTATAAAAATGACAAAGCGCTCTTTCACTTTTTATGAAGCAACAGCAACTCGCAAGAATTTTATGTACAATACACCAGAAAGCCAGTATCAAGTGGCTGAAGACACTTGGCTTTTTGCCCCTCATAACCACTGAAAATATGCAGGCATCTAAATGTAATCACACAACTTGTCCTGCATTATTACTCATGTCATGGCTTATCACCCTGGATACTCAGTGGCATTTATGAACATATTTAATGCTGATATAAGCAACAGAAGAGTAAGCCAAAGAGTAATCCACTTTATCTCTTCATAGGTTTCACCTCAGGTTTGAGTAGGGCCCTCTCACTGAAGGCAGGTGTTCAGTTGCCTTTAGGTTTCTGTTGATCAGACTTGTCATATGGACAGACATTTCAGCCAGCACCACAGTCAGACAAGCAGCAGTCACTGCTTCCCACCCATCCCCAAGGTGGTGATCACTCTTCTCCTCCTGCCAGATCAGCTGCCATGCTTTATCAAACTCCTGCTGAAAATACAGTTTTTCCTCTCCAGGTTACCTGCAAGTCTTAGGAGAGAAAAATCCCTTTTGATGAAGTCCACACTGTTCATCCTCAAAGGACTGTCTGGATGCAGGTAAGTGTGACTGAGATAGCTAACTGAACTTTGGCTATACCCTGAATATGGCCTCAGAATGCAGCCCATATTGGACTGTATCTTGAAGGGGTGAGATTCACCCCTCATTCCCCCTGAAACTCATTCCCCCTGAAACTCATTCACCTTTCCTTGAGTGACTCCTGACCATTCTCCAGAAATACAGCATTTACAGATCCTGGGATACAGCACAGATCTGCTACCAGGCCCAGAATAAGGTGAACCCCTGTTATCTGTACAGAACCCATTATATTCCTGTGTGCCAGGGTACTTATGAGTCTCTGTTCCTGCCAAGAAGAACATCACCACATGGAGAGTCTGATGAGCACTGTAATGGTGAAGAACGGTTCTGGAAAACAAAACGCCCTCTAAGAAGTAATGTATGATATGAAAATGGTGGATATAGAAGGGATAAGCTAAAGCTACAGAGGCTTGACAAAACTGACACAGTCACTTACCAGGTAATGGCCACTTCAAGTGTCTTATCTCAATCACCAGCAGTTAGGCTACAAGGAGTAAAATGAAATTTCATTTAAGTAATTTGATTTTAACCGGGAAGGTTTCAAAAACTGGTATTAAAAAATGTCCCTAATGGGACATGCAACAGTACTAAGGAAGCACCACCATTCTCCCTCAACAAAGTTCGAGTTACCTTTATAGGTTGCCCCACAAAGAGCACACTGCAGCAATCTTATAGTTTTCTGTGCGTTTTCCAAAGATACTTGAACTCACAAACAAAAGGAGTGTGACCTTACTTCAGAGGAGTTTTCAGTGCTCCTCAGGACAGAGACTGACTTCATTTATGTCTTGTACACACAAAGAATATAGATGTAACAAAATAGAAGATTTGATCTAATTTCCTCCTTTACCTACATGCACTTGAGCCAAGCAGAATACATGAGGTAAAATCTCATCTATTCAGGGTCTACCGAGAAAGACAAAGGAGTAATAATATTAGGATTTGGTGTTCTGGACAAGAGGACACCACGTCACAAAAGGGCCCCTTTCTCACTTCAAGAGGCACAAATGAAAGTAGTATCTTTGTGTGAGCTTCTAAGAAGCTACTGAGAAGGCTGAGCAGTTTGGAAATGTAAAATGAGGCCTATGATGTTTAAATAATAGAATTGCTTCAATTACAATTAATTAGGAAAAGGAGATAGTCTTCAAGCACCCAATAGGGTGAGGGGGGAAATCACTATATTGACCAGTGTAATTGATTTAACCATAACATTAGTTTCTTTCTCCCTGAACAATCCATCCATTCCATCCAGTACAGCCTCTGCAGCAAACAAGAAGGGAAGAAGCAACTTTCATCCCTCTATAATCCCCTTTTATTCTCAGAGCAGGTCCACCATGTTCAAAACTACCCGCAGTCTCAATAATCATCTTCTTTACATGATTTACATGTAAGTAAAAATGAAAATCAACTGCAAGAAGAAATTCTAGAAACCCCAACAGAACGGAAGTAGCATCTGCTGTTGTCACCCTTGGGGATCAACTGCAATGCTTAGCCTACCAGCCTTCCTCACAGACCTTTACGTGGGCAAACACAGCAGCTTACCGGAGTAACAGTTGTTGGTCCTGGTATTCATCAGCTGGAGAAAGAACAAAGCAAACTGTCAACAGGGTTTAGATGTACTAGTTGCCAGTTCTGCAGGACATTTGCCCACAAGGAAGTATGACTCTCCTCATCCCATACTCTTGCTTCCTTTGAAATGCCACAAACACTCATCATCTTAAGGAGATCTGGGTCAAGCAGATGATTCTGGGTACACCGTGGGTTATTTTTCCTGGATTACCAAGTAGGAAAATGAGAGAGAGTCAGGCTGCTACCTCTGGCAGCAAAGTGGACTAAGTTCTTGGCCGATAGCAATCACGGGTTCCTTGTGGATTGAAGTCACTGCTGCATGCACATGATATGGCTTAAAATTGGGCAACTTTTCAAAGAAGGGGAAACACCGCCTCATGAGCCCAAAGGCCACCCCTCTGCCAAATCCCAAAGCTGCCTTCCAAGCATTTGGGGTACTCCACCTCACAGAGAAGGCAGCTGCCAGGATGTGTTTGCTAGTTTGCTTTAATGTAAAGCAATACTGGCCTCCTAGTCTTGTTCCTGGGAAAGGATCAACTTCTTTTTTTTTTGGATGAAAAGCTAAAAATAATAAAGTGGTGAGATAGCCTAGACAGAAAATTTCAGCCAAAATGCTTATGATTTGGTAACACCATAATCAATTGAGAAGTGTTTAGGACAGAGAGCTGAGGTGATTTTAATGGGTGTGCTACCAAAATTCTTACTGCAATTAGAACAGAGACAGAAAAAAAAATAAATAATCCTTTACAGCTCATGCTAGATACCATACTTAGGCAGCATCTTTGAACTCGCACAGGTTAACCTTGATTGACAGGCAAGGCTGGTACCAGCAGGTAACTTTTTACACTATAGGTTTCCTTTTAATTAACATGGTTAGATACCGACAGAAGCCTCTGCAGAAAGTTCTCTTCAAAACTGTGCATGGGGCATCCTCCAGCAAAAACTCACAAGGGTCAAGGGCAGGAAGCAGCACAGGCAGGCAGAGGAACCAGCACGCTCACTGCAGATGCACTTATCCTATTAACCATCCATCCTGCTGGGTACAAAGGCTCTGTGCCTCACCTTATGAGGCAAGGATTGAAATGATGGAATTGGAAGTAGAAATCTAATAATAAAACTCAAGGCAGGAGCATCGTCTCAGGTGCTTATCTGAATGGTCACTGTTTTGAAGAGGAGGAGCAGAGAGGTAAGCAACAGAAAAGAGCAAGGGGACATCCTCTCCCTGACAGGGTCTGCCCTGCCTTGCCTGCACAGCACCAATGATCACTGGAGCACTACCCTATCTGAGTTTTGAAGTTTATAAGCCTGTGATAGGAATTTCTCCATTTGTTCTTGGTAGATTTATCTGGCTGCTGTCCAAAGCTCTGGTCTGCTCCAGGGGTGATGCATTTTGTTGTTGTTTCGAGAAGTTTAATTAGGCAACTGGAATAGAGTGCCAAAAATACCCTCTGCACAGAGTTCTTCCCAAAATAAAACATGATTACTGTAAGTAAGGGCCATGCCTTGAGAGAATTTACAATCCTCACACTATTTTCAGTCCAGCTCTTCTCTTTGCTCACTTGGGAGGATGAGAAAAAGTAGAGATCAGTCAGATGGTGGTATTTCTCACTGGCACTTAAAGGGTTTCTGCACATCAGCTAATTGTTTTTGAAACTTCCGATGCTTGTATAGCACATACTGGAATTTTTCTTTGCACTGGGGGATAGCAGAATAACTACACATTTCCAATCTGAATTTCAATTTAATGTCTCTCTTTTGGGAGGTACTGTATGCAGTCAGACCAATGTAAAGCAGCTTCCTGAGAAGTCAGGGAAGTGGTAGCAGTGTGACAGCACCATGTTTTACTCTTTAGAGCTACCTATTTCCAACACAACAGCCAAACTATGGCCACTTTCAACAACTTTTGACTGCCACATTACTCACCAACTGTTGCATGGTTGAATGGTTCAATTCAGCACTGCCTTGGGAAATTAGAGTATACTCATCTACAACAAAAATTCACAGAAAGAAGGCAGGCAGTCTTCCCCCTTATGCTGGTTAAATGGGACTTTGCAGAATGAGAGATTAACCCAGTCTTTGTTAGGAAAAGTCTGGCATTTGTGACTCCTTGGAAAGGATCCATTTTTCTAATGTTATGGAGAAAAGCCCTCAAGATAGTGAAGCACATTTTCCCTACTCCTTGAAGTTCCATCCAAGTTTTATTGCTTTATAAACAACAGAAAAAAAGGCTACTTCCTTTCCCTTGTTGGTGTTCCTCAGAAAACAACAGCAGCCTGTCAAGTAATAACTGAATGTAAAAAGTAAATATAAAACAAAAATTGGAAAGAGCTGAGTCTATCTGCCAAAGCAGTTCTCTCCCCCTGGGAAGGCCAGCTGACGCAGCTGAGAAGGTGCCTCCCCTCCACCAGACTCCTACCTGGCCTCGCTCACCACCCATCCTGGGAACCCCGGGTTGAGGAAAGCAGTCTGCTGCTGTGAAGGATGACAAGAGAGCATTCCCCCTCGGCGCCAAGAGTCCCCTTCCTGCCCTCTGGGTAACAGCCATACTCGCTGGTGGCAGGAGATATTTTAATCCACATGTTATCTGCACAGACATTGCTTATGAATTTAGCTAGGCCTTTTGATTAGTCTATGAACCTTTAATCAAAAACTGTCTGTCCTTGAAGAAGAGACACTCTGAAAAACATGTAAACCAAATGGAATTAGAGATTATACTGGTTTTATGTAGTTTTGTACCGTCATCTAAACAACAATTAGTGCTCCCCTTAACTGAACTGGTTTCATTATAAAACTAAAAGTCATGCCCATAGCATGAGTTTGTTTTGGTGTTTTGATTTCTTTTGTTTTTTAAACATACATGAAACTATCCTTTTGGTTCTGAAAAAATTCTGTCTGTGCAAAGGGAGGTTTATAATCCGTTTCATGCATCTCTGTAAGATTTCAACCACTCTCTGAAAAGGAAAGCTTTCACTTGAGACCAACAGATCATGCAATACAGGGAGTGGTGTGCAGAGCAACTGCATAAGCAACTGCACAACTAGAGAGGGTTCATCCACAGGCCTTCCCTCCA
This sequence comes from Chloroceryle aenea, assembly GCA_013399075.1. Taxonomy (NCBI): domain Eukaryota; kingdom Metazoa; phylum Chordata; class Aves; order Coraciiformes; family Cerylidae; genus Chloroceryle; species Chloroceryle aenea. The sequence continues at coordinate 319,952 of VWZY01001620.1, read as the reverse complement.
GCAGTGCTGCTGTGACCCAGCCAGCACTGAGCACCCAAGAGGGACGAGAGATGTACCCAGGGTCGGATCAAGCTTACAGCTGAGAAGACACGATGTTGAGTTCACATCTCCTGACTCTCCTACTTTATTCTGTTGCTTTGCACCTCGTGCAGTCCTTGAGAGAGGGCAGAGGGAGCTCACCTGTTCTCTTAGCAGCTGATAGGACAAGACAAACACGTTTTTCAGTTTCTGGTCCAGACAGTCATGAGTGTTAAAAGCAGGCAATTAAAATCACATTTCACCCTGTCAGCAATTTCAGGAACAGCCCTTCACAAATACCCATGTTCATCTGTTTTACATGCACTTTAGTTCCATCAGAACTGATGTCTCTAACAATAGCTTAGCATCTCATTAGCACAATGTGCGCATCACCTTTTGACGGTTACTTGCTTGGAGTGCCAGGTAGACTGTCCAGGAGGGTTAATGAACAACAGTCCTTTTTCAACACAGCTGAAGAATACTTCATTTTCTATATGTATTCAGCTAACACTCTGATTTTCTGGAACATATCTAGTTATTTAAAATCCCAGAGCAGGTGCTGGCTTCTCTGCTAGGAAATAATAAATGCCTATAAGGAAATGATAAAGAAGCACATGAGGAGCTCAGCCCAGCAGGTTTGCAGTGTGATGTTGCCTGGCCGTTTTATAATTAACACTCAAAATATTGAAGTGCATATGTCAAACTCATGCAGTTTAACAGTCTAGAGTTCAGTGTGGGATTAGCTGTACCTAATCCCTTCTGCTCTGCTGTACAGCAGCTGCAGCCAAAGCATAGGCTCTTGGGCTGGCAGTGAGAAACCCTCAGCATCTTTCCCACAGTCCCTACATTTCCGTGCTCTCAGCACACCCACCCCCATGCACAACCACTTCTTATCTCCTGCTTCCTTGGACCTGCTTTCAGTTTATTTATCCTTCTGTGACACTTACCCTTTGTTCCCCAAATTCCATTTTGTTTTCCTGTACTGTTACCCTTAGCTCTGCTAAAAAGTGAGATGTTTTCCCTCCAGCCTGCTCTTTGAGACCTATAACCTCAGCTTCCTATTTACTCTCCTGGTTAATATGGAAAAGATCAGATTGAAGAACAAGACAATCCACTCCCACCTCAAGCTTCTCAAAGAGAAGCACTGGTGACTTCTGTTGCCTTTGATGGTTGAGATAAGGTATTTTCTAGCCATGAGGAGATTTATTTTCAGAATAAGCAGGTCCTGAACACAGACACTGGCTGTTCCAGATTAGAGAACAAGGTGAAAAATTCTGAGACAGCAGCAGAAGAGATTACAGTGTAACAAGACAGAGTCATAGTTCACAGATTGTGAACTCAGCAGCTAGCACTGCAGCCTAGTGGGTGTTTTGGGTGTCACTTTAACCACCCCGCCTGGGAATGGGCCCAATAAAGTTCATCCTCCACCATTTTGCCATTTTTTTTTTAGTGCAGCAGAAGCAGTAGCAGAGGGTATTTGTGTAATACATTCAGTGATTGCCACATAGTACTTGATATCCTGATAATAAGGTCTAGGTCCACATAAGGACATAAACTATACCACGCACCCCCTTTCTTTTTTTCCTTCCTTGCTTACTCTCCCCACTAGACAGGGGTTTGGGACCATTCCAAAAGGAACGATACAAATAAATAAAATTTAAGATCTATGTATTTTATTATCATCATTGCAAATATCACTCAAGAAAAAGGGAGTGGGAGTGCAAGTTAAGACATCTGAATGCATCTCTCTGCAAATGCTGCTGTTAGTAATTCAGTCACATCAACAGAATTATACAGGTCTAGAGTGAATGTAAAAGAAGCATCTCTTACTGCATGAGTCATAGCTCCCAATGGCTGTATCAGGCGGTAAAAAACCCCTTCTAGACCTCTTCACTTGATCTTTGGTTTCACTCGTTTTTGGAACACTACCTTGGCTGCAGAGCCAGAAATAAGGAAGATCCATGTGAATCATCTGCTCTTGGCAGCCCCTGCCTTCCAGCAGAGCATCATCTTAACATTCCCACAGTTTGTGGGTGATGCTGGAGAACAATTCTAGCAGTCACTCAAAGTGACCAGCAGGCACCCGAGATGAGGTAACCCTCCCAAAACTGCCTCCTCCTGCAATCCATCAGTCCCTTCACCTCCTTTTGTCTGCCCAAGCTCAGGCAATGAAAAAATCCTACAGCAGTATGCACAATTACACCAAAACCTGTCAAATGTCTTCTTTCTCCTTTTCTGTGTCATAAATGGTGCTATTATCCAGTGCTTCTTTGTCCTGACGTATTTTCTAACTAATAACACATCTGATTAGCACTTCAGCCAGATCCCACCAACCCTTCCTGCATTTTACTTAATGAATTAATCTGAAATTCATGTCAGAACGTCTGGTAAGAAGCATTTTATAAGTGGGAACTCTGAACAAGCCACTTTTTAATAAGGAATAAGTACTTGCAATAGTTATTCTTAATGAAAAATGGAAGGTGGTAGTGGTAGGAGTACTCAAGAGCTCATAATAGTGGGTTTAAATTGCAGCAAGGAATATTTAAACCAGACATTAGGAAAAGCTTTCTAATGCTCAGAGTAGTAACAGATTCACTTCGACTTTCTGAAGAGTCTGCAGAACACCACCACGAAAGGTTTGCATTACAAGGTTAGACAAACATCTGTTGAAAACAAATGATCCTGCCCTGAGGGAAGGGCGGACTTTGATGCTCCCTGGAGCATCTTTCTATCTGCATATTTCTGTGGTTTTTCTGTGTTCTGCTCTGGCAGCACCAATGGGATGGTTGTGGCAGTAGCTGCATTCTGCCAAGGACAGCACCCCGAGCCCCACCACCTCAGCTCCTGCTGCCTCCAGGGATGATTTCTCACATGTAAAATCCTAGGCCTTACTCAAGAGCTACCCCTCCACACCACTGCAAAATGTGCCATGTGGCAGCTTCAGGAAAAAGGTGGTGGTGGGTCAAAACCAATTCCTCAGTCAGGTTTGAGCAAGGTGAGGCAAGCCTTGCCTGCCATCTCTAGGGCAACCCCACCTGCTGAGATAGGAAAAGCCCTGGACTCCAGGCTAAGCAACCTGAACTCAGAAAATGTACAAAAACCCAGCATCATCATGAGAACAGCGTGGACTGGTGGTGGGGTCATGGCTAGTCTCTGCTGGCTTTTCTTGATCACAAAGATAGAGGTATGCACTGGAGATCTGTTTCATCAGTGGACTTTAACCTGTGTAAATGGTCTCTTCATCAAGCTTTAACCACATCACGAACTACTATACAGCCTCTCTGTCACCTATATCCTGAAGCAGCCCCAGGACTCTCCAAGAGTAACAGGGAAATTTGGGGTTTATATTGTTTGTTTGTTTTGGGTGCTTGCTTTTTTAACAGTTATCTTAGCAGCTGTTAAAAGCTGGGGAGAAACAAGTGCACTCCAGACAATTAGGGAGGAAGTGGGTGGTTGGAAGTGACACGAGGAGTTGAGGGCCTTCATGCAGGAAGGCACTATTTTTAAACCCTGATGTGGAATGTTTGTTCTGCTCAGAGAAAATCTATTCCCCCATACTGTGCCATGCCCACTCACTTTAAAATGAAAGCCTTCAAACACCGGCCATCTACTCTTTCTAGTCTCTGCTGTAAGACTGGGTAGGTAACTTCTTCATGGGAAGCACATTAGATCCCAGAGACTCTGGAAATAATCTTTTTCTCCCTGTAAGAATTTCCTTCCCAGTTGCTTTCTACCAGCAGCAGCACAATTACTGTCTCCAGCACATACTCGTGACTAATATTTAATCTCAATATTAAAACATAACTCACCATGGCTGCCTCTCTCCACTTAGCTAGCACAAGTGCAAAGCATTGCTGTTGATCCCAGTACTGGGGTAGTTTTTAATCAGGGAAAGGCAAAAGGAGAAAAAAAAATAGTGCACTTTCCACTATGTCTCTGTAACTGCTGAGACAGGGACTGTTTCTGTGCTACCTTGTCTAGGACCAAGAGTGTCAGCCTGCCTTTTCCAGGTCCCAGGGTACAGTCAGAGGGCAGGGCAGCCACGGTCTGTACTTCAGGCGCACAAAAATAATGCAGGCACTTAAGAGCCTGAGGCACCAACACCATGAGGTCCTGAGATGCACAGTGGGATATGCCAGCCTGTGGAAGTGCACTGGGAAAGGGAACTGCATGGACAAAGCAACGCTGACTTGATAAAGCCAGAGCCCCAGCACTCTCATCTTAGCTCTTACCAAGTTTGACAGTTTATGAAACTCAGACATATTGTTCCTGTCATTTGCTCCTCCATCGCACCCTGCAGGAGTGCAGCCTGTGGCTTCCCAAAGGGGACAAGCTGCTACAGCATCACTGGCCTCTCCACCCAGGAGCCACTGTCACCTGCGGGATAGACTAGAGCACCATCAGCACTGATGCAGCTCAATGGAATTTCAGAAAAATCCAGTTATGTCCTCTTCAGTGCAAACACAGCCTTGTCGATACTATTAGTGCTATTTTTTTTTTCTGTGGGAAATGCATTGCTGATCAATACAGCATGTGCTACTTTGTGAGAAGATGAGTAATTGGATGTTACGAACAGCGGGTCCTTCACTTCTGCTGACACTATCCTTCATCCATTCCTTCTCCTCTGCATAAATTCTGCCTGACATCTTAGGAGTAAGCCAGTGAAAGATCTCACAGACAGAGTAAGATTCATGATTAGATCTTTATCTGCAAGTCAGGTCTCCTCAATTCATAAAAAAAATCAGGGTTAAGTCTCCTCCTCTCCTTAATTCAAGTCAAATCCTTCAACCGAAACTGAGCATGGTGATGAATCAGGAAAGAGGAAGATAAGACTGTCAAATACAACAATTGGCCACTTTCTCACTATTATCATAGTGAAGTTTTATAGGCAGGCACCAAGGGTCTTAAATTAAATGTCAAATATTATCTGGCACTGGGAACATGAAGTATAGTCATCTACAGGGAGAAGCCTAACACAGCTTTGCTCTGCTTCTCAAAACAGCAGTTGCCTGATTCAGCTCAGTGGGTAAATGAGCCACCATTTGCCAGACAAAAAGTTACCAGAATCTATTCACCACATCCTATAAAAATAAGAGGTGCTAGTGATAGCAGCGAGTAAGGGCAATTAAACATCTTACTCAGATGTTGAAAAGATTGAGTTCTGCACTTGTAACAGTGGAACAGAAGATAAAAAACATTCTAAAAAGTGAGACATCTCTGTAAGCTGATGTTGGAATAAGTTCGTTGCATCTTCTCCCCTTTCAGCTTGCCTGTGTCCTCCTCACCAGTTAAATAAAATAAATGCTCTGAACTTACACCCCTCTTAGGCCACCCAGAAACTGTTGCTGTCTTTTTGAATAGACTCCAGAAAGCTTGCCAGCCAGAGTTTATGAAGTCTAGCTAATTGCTTCAGCGTATTGATTTCATGTTTGCATGGGGAAATGTGTAGCTGGAGACACCCAGCTGGTTAGCCCTCCAACGGCTGGCACCACAGCACGGCCAAGCTGGAAATCCTGCCTGGTGGAGGAAAAGGTGGGATCCTCTAGCACAGCAATCGCATCTGTGTTCAAAGCCACAAAACCCAGCAACTTCCCAAAGTCTACAGTGCTGTTGCAAAGGCACATTTCTAGGAATTGCTCATAATCATCCAGATTTTAGAAAATGTTGCACCAAAGAGAGAAATTTTGCTTTTAGGAAAGGAGAATAATTTAGATAGTCATACATTTTCCTAAGTACCTGATTCTGTTGACAAGGAGCTTTCTGTGCCCCCAAAGACATGGGCTACAACCCTCCCACTGTATGGGGAGCTACACTTGAAAGCAGGAGGAGAACAGCAGCTCCCGACTGGAACAAGTGGGCACCCTTGCATGCCTAAGCACATGCTAGAAAATATATGGTAATTACAGCTGCCTCCCTGATGTATAACATTCATTTTAAGTGGGGTTTTGGGGTGTAGAAACTAGATTTAGGAGTGCCAGGAAACAGCTACAGTGTATGGCATGTCTGACTTGGGGGGAAAAGAATAATCCGTGGGAATGACGATCCCAGTCAGACCATAACACCACGGTCATGTTTGGACATGCAGAGGCCAGGGAGGAGAGTAACGCACAAGACACAAGCAGAGAGAGATCTAAATTAATTCTTGACATTTCTTACTGAAAAAAAAAATCTTTTCCCACACCCTTACTAGGGCAGACTCAGTGCCTGCTAAAGTCAAGTGCTCCACATTAGCTGTGGAAGGAAATGGAAGAGAGGATGAAAACATGAAAATAGAAAATAAAGAAAATTTACATCATGAGAGTTCATTTTGGGTGCACAAGACACCCTTCTTCTCCCATCTCGCAGCAGAAAGCACTAAAAAGGCTCTTTCTGGGATGAAGATTTTCAAAGCTTTAATGACTGCAAAGAAGAGAAGAAATTCTAGACGTGCTGAGCTCCAGAAGGGATGCAGGATCCACTCTACACCATGGTCATGAGACAAGACTGCTGGCCCTTGCAGCTCTTTAATTAAAGAAATAAAAGACAATGTTGGGCATTAGGGAGGGGATGCTGCAATCCATCCAAGCTATAGCAGAGAAAGGAAAGGCCACAAGATTTGTAGGAGATGAAACCATAAATCTTCATCCATCCTTTTCAGAGCTCTAATGTTAATGCTAAAAATAACTAGAGCACCTGTGGGATCTCAACATTAGGATTAATCAAGTCTTGAGGTGATAGGGGGTGGGGAGGGAGCAGCAGAGGAACAAAGGGTGGAAGGATTTCAGGACCTGAGTGTACCGACAAGGACGCGGTGTCCAGAGAACAAGCTGCCGTTTGTTCCTGGCTGAGGCAGATGTTCCCTAAGGATTACAGCAGGGGAAGGAAAGGGAAAAAAATCGGTCAGGCACAAAAGCACACTGAGAAACAGATCAGGCTAGAGCTGAGCTGCCAGCCTTCCCTACCCCCAGTATTAAAGCTTAATTAGTCTGAGATCTCCTATTAAGGACCATGAGCCAGGAGAGTCTATCTAGAAGCTGCATGTCTTCAGTCACAACTTTCCTCCGTGGCCTTTCAGATGTCTAGCATCGGCTTGTCACTGCTACACAACTTCCACGTTTGATGCAAACAACACAAGTGCTGAAGTAAATGACTCAGCAGCTCAAAAGGGCAGAGACTATCAACATGCTCCACAGGAAAAGAGATGCTTAGAGTTAGAGGTGGGAAAGACCTATTGGGGTATCTTGGTTAGTTGTTCTAGTCTCTGGTTTATGCTATTATTTTATCCTCTTCTATTTGTATCAAAATAAGGCAGCTAAACTGCTGGGATCTTCCTGAAAAGAAAACTATTACCGACTCTGAGGTTTGGAACTTCTTTGTAATGTGTGATGCCAATGTGTTTTTCTTCAGAGGCATGAAAAGCTTCTTGTACAAAACACTAATCTGAATCCTACCAATATACTTTATTTTACAAATATGCTGTGAATTAGAAACCATCTTTCTTCTTTTATGGTTGTTTATAAAATGGTAACACTAGATGCTGGCTTTGCCCTCTAGCTTCCTCTTTCCCAATGCCTCAGTGAAAGCTCCAAAGCCACATAATTTGATACTTCCATTTTGGGATTTTGGTTAGCAAATTAGGATTTACACTAGCTGTAACCATTAGTGGCTCTTGCTCCAATGTCAGCTGGAGGATCCAGTACTCTAGAAGTTGCACCTTCTCTCCTATTTCCAAAAAGACCTTCCAGGCAGCTTTGCCATATTCACTCCCCCGATCACATTACTTCTAAACACGTTTTCTGATATTGCAAGAAAAGCTGAGAACAACTTTGACTTCTGTATGGTGCTCCAGTTTGACCTCAGCCACAGCCTGGAAAAGTCTAGATCTTTCATGTGATGCTTGTCCAAAGCCATGTTAGAATGAAAGCTAGCCCGTGAGGTACACTGTGGTACAAGTTCATTAAGTGCATGTCTGCAGTTCAGAGAGAAAAATCCAACAAACCTACACGTACCAGTTACATGTTCATACTCAGAAAATTAGAGGGGGAAAAATACAACTTACTACCAGCCACAGCAGAAGCCTGCATTCTGGTTTGGTGGGGGTTTTGTGGTTTTTTTTTGTTGTTGTTTGTTTGTTTGGTTTTTTTAGTTTTTGCTTGTTTGGGGTGGTTTTTTTTTGGTTTTTTTTGGTTTTGTTTTGTTTCTGGGTTGGTTTTTTTTTTTTTTTGATTGGCAGGCTTAATTAGAGCTTAATGCACTGTTCAGATAGGCATTAACAATACACTGTGCTTAGATCAAGGAGAATGAAAGGCAAGAGCAAGCAAGCGAACACTCAAACAAGCAAATCCCTTCTGCAACTTACTTTTGGGTCTGTGAACTTGAACTTCAGCCTTTCCACCATCTCTGGCCTGAGCAAGTTCAGCACAACAGGCTCTGTTCTGTAAGGATTAGGAGCAGAGGGCACTAGACAGCACTTATTTCAACTCTACAAAGCACAACAAAGACTCTCAGTAAACAATAGGAGGCAGCAATTTTTTCAGCTTATTCTACCAGCCAAGTTGCAGCAAAACTATGAATACATTAAAGGCTGACCTTATGGGACTGCTTTTGTTCAGTCAAAAGGACCAGGAAAGAATGAAGAAAAAAAAAAAAAAGAAAGCAAGCATGAATTGGGAAAAGAAAATGAAAAAAAAAAAAGAAAAAAAAAAGAATAGCTGCCAAGTGAACTGGGAAACATGCTAGAATCAAAATTAAATGCAACTGCAGAGGCAATTCATTTTTCTCATAGCTTTTTTGCATCCTTGTTAATGAAGCTGGGCTATGAGAGATATTCTTGGATGGTCCACAGCCACCACTAAAGTCAGTGGCTCAGGAGGTTGTGGGAGGCACTCAGTCCTTGCCTATGCAGGTGTTAAATTCGCTCTCTAGAATGCATATTGAGTGCCTGATAATTAATACTCTGAATTTCTATTTTGATTTATTTATAAATGGGAATAGAGAGAGATTTTAAAAGTACTAATAAAGGAAGCAATCAAGGATGCATGCTTCAGAAGAGGAAAAATGAAATGTGAGGTACTTAAGGAATACCTGAAATATTTGTTTCCTTTGCTTCAGCTACTCCCTGAAAGAAATTGTTGCTCTTATTTGAGAGGCAGCAGCTTGTTGACAAATGAAAGAGTTGAAACAGAGTCTAATGGAGACTTTTACAGAAGCTTTTTCTGATTTTATCTACAGAATTTAACAGAAAAGAATCCAAAAAATGTGCTGACACCCTGCTAGAGGGAGGTTTAGATAATAACCCCCTGATTCAAATGCCAACATCCAAAATGTCAGTCCTCAAGCTCCCACCTAATCCTAAAGGCACTTGAGTGTCTGCCAACAAAATTCTTTACATATCCTTTCCCCCCTTCCCGTCTAGCACGGAGACCACCTAAGTCTCAAAGACCAAACAGGCCAGCAGCAGCTTTGCACATTGTTTCCCATCTAATTCATCTGCTGAACCATTCTTCTGCCTTTGCCACAGACACACCACATGTAAACCAAAATGAAGCAATGCTTTCATGATACCCTTGCCTTGTGTAGCCAGAGCCCTTCTAGCAAAGGTCAGGCTCAGTGATGCTGTCTGCTTGATAAGACCTAAAGCCGGGTCCTCTCAAAGAGAAGTCCTCCCATTCTTGTTCTGCTGGACCTTCTGGGGCAGGACTCAAAATCTCAGTATCAGCTCCACCCTGTCTAAATAGTTAGCTATCCATCAGAATACAGAAAAAGGAGAAAATTCATTGCTGTATATCCGAAGCTGAAACAGGTGTTCTCCTTAACATGGAAAACAAAGGGTAAAGCTTAAACTATATTTCTCCTAAGCATTTCTGTCTGTCAATCTCATGGACTCATATTCTAGCTTTCCTATCTCACCTCCTGATGCAGTAACAGGTCTCACACATAACAGAGGAAGTCTAGGCCCCAGGTCAGAAGAGCATTTGGTATACAGTAGTTGCCTGCTGGCTCCAAAGCTGGGAGATGCGATGCATCCACTCCCAGCTGGGGACAAAAAAGTGGTGTAATGTCCTGGTTTGGGTGAAAACAGGACTAATTCTGTTCAGTGATTTTACCTTTCAGCTCANTCTCTTCCCCTTTGGGGAGGGAGGGGGGTTAACAGAGAGCGTCTCTTGGGTCTTAGGGGCTGCCCTGACCCTAAACCACGACATGTAGATACTCTACCTTGCCCTGCTCCCAACCTTCCAGTCCAGGGACATGTCACAGCACTGACAAGCATGGTCAATGCTAGTACAGAAGCCTCCCAGAAGTGAGCAGGGGGCAAAGACCAGGCTAAACTAAGTGTACCCCCAGAGACTAGGGGAGTTAGGAAAGATCACCTCCCAGGGGCACTGATGGCTTCCAACAATGGTACCAACAATGTGGGCTTTTTGGATGCACCTTGACTGACCCTCACAGCATCCCTTTGAAGGCGGTGAATGCTCCTTTCCCATACTGACAACTACCACTACCTCAAGACTTCATGGTACTCATCACACTGCAGAAAATCCCCTCTAAAATCCATTTACAAGACCGCCACAAAAAAAAACCAGAACTATTTCACATGGTTTTTGTTTCTGGTGCACAGAAATGAATGAATTTCCCCTGCCTCTCTCCCTCCTTTCTCTCTCAAAGTCTCGTGATGTTTATAGAGTGCCAATCACTAGACTTCCTAGGTACTGCATCCTCCACTTTGGACAAAACAATTATCTCTTGAGCAATCAGCTCATTATATAACAAGCATAAACAGCAGCAAGAGATAAAAATGAAAAGCAACAATGTTTTCACACAGGTGCCCCAAGTCACCAAACAAGGAAACAGAAAACTCCTACCATATGGTATGCTGGCAGGACTGCTTCCAAATAGGTACCTTTTTTCCAAGCCGCATCAGTGTCAAGTGTCCTGAGGGACTAGTAATACTCAAGACAGAAGGCAAAATGACTTAAATGAACCAAGAAGCATCCCAATAGTCCATTAACATCCTCCAAAGTGACTAATAGAGGCAGAAATCGAGAGCATTTTCTCCCCTCTCTTGAGCTACTGCAGACACCAAACACAAAATCAGAGTGGTTTATGTACAAGTTTCACAGCTTCAGCCGTGTCCTGGCTCCACTTCAGCAGCTCTGCTGATCAGCATGGGGCAATCTCTGCACTTTTGGTTTCCCTTGCTACATGGCTCTTCTGCCAGTGACAGCACTGTTCCAACTGGTTTGCATTACTGCACTCCCTCAAAGAAGCATTAAGAAACTAGTAAGTGGGCACAATAGCAACGTGCAGGGGGGCTTCTACGCAGGGGTGGGAGGTAAGCCCTTTAGGCTTACACACACACACATTACAGGCAATGTGATCTATCCCTGTGCTACAAAATGTTAGCCGTTAAAGCCTTTCCAATATGGACAAAACCAACAGTTTGAAGTACACACAAATACTAATCCAACTTCTACATTCTCCACCAGATCCAAGCTCCATCCCCACATCAGGAAGCCTACACATAGATGTGGGTGCTCTCCTGCAAGGCACTTCTAACATCCAGCCATTTTACCAGTGCGAGTGCCCTCAAGCCAAGGGCCACCTCACATAGATGGTGCAGCCAGGTTCCAAGTGCCTGGGAGGGTGTCGCAGGATGCATGATGAACACAAACCTGCTAGCTCATTTCAAGAAAAATAGTACCCCAAGGAAATTAAAGCTTTAGCTAGCAAGTATTTACCTTGTTGGTAATGGAGACGGGAGCATCGTGATTAGGTTTGGGTAAATATAAATCAGCAACATTCAATTAATTTCATCTGTGTACATTAGGATATAAATGAGTGAGCATGGACCGAGGGCAGAGTTCGCCCAGCTTGCAGGGAGCAGAGGAATCCTGCAGTGACAGAAAGGACTGGCAGTAATGTCACTGCAACACCAAGCTAGCCGAACACTGCTTTGCTCCAAAACAGACTCCAGGGAAGACCTTAAGAAGGTGAGGTCTTCTCAACAGCTCAAGAGTCTGTACTTTCTTTTAGCAGCTGCTTGAACCAAAGCACAGAAAGTAAAAAGGGATTCTCACCTCCTCCAGAAGCAGGAATACTCAAGAGCAAATTAAACTCAGATAGCCATGTTTATTCCTGATTACTTCCTAATTTTTTTGGTTTGCTTAATGTCTAAAGACAAGATATGGACAAGAATACTCACAGCTACCTAGCAATCTTACTTGTGTGAGTGGGTCTGTGGTTTGACACTGCCTCTACAAAACAAGAAAGCTGTAATCTTTAGGAGGAACCTGAAGAATTAAAGAAAGACCACAGGTTATTCCCTAGAAATTTCAAGTTATATTTCTTCTGTTCCTCTAGATAACAGCTCTCATTTCTCAGAAGCTTTAACATGCTTAATTTCCAATGAAATCATAGCAGAACCCAAGCACAAAACAGTAGCTGTTTTCATAAACCCTAGGACCTGACATCCGAACTTTACATACAAAACATGCTAGAGTCATTACAGAATGTAAGTTTCTCTTACCATGCTTTAATCTAGCATTGGCAAAAACCCCCTCCACTGGTAGCCTTTTTGCTAACACTGCCAGCGGAGACAGTACCTGTGTCGTATGCACTACCAATAGCACCTATGGCCATGATATGGCAACGTGAGATGCAACTTGGAGGCTAGAGGATTGATATTTTGCTAACAACCCCCCTGAACCAGTCCATCCTCCTCTCTCACTACAACAGCAGTTGAGGAGAAACTTACCAAAGCATCCACCTGTAAAGGAACATGGGAGAACTTAGGGAGCACTTTTCTTCTTCCACTGATTGTTTTGTCTGATGAACATTATTGTCAGATAACATACTCCCCAAATCCAGTTTCATCTGAATACCCACCACCACTACACGCCCAGTGTTTGTTCTAGTAGCTACAAAAAGAAACACTATGATTTAAAAGCATCCCACTTTTATTAGGAAAGCAGCCATCAAGCAACTTCCTGGGAGGTGTGCAAGAAGACCTACCAGGGTTCTGAGGACACCTGTACCAGCAGGGTCCTGGAGCAGCCCTGAAGCTCCCACCTGACGGGGCATGAAGACTGCACGATCAGCCACCTCCTGGAGAGACACAGCAGGACTCTGGGGAGAGCAGTGCTCAGGAGAGGCCGGCCAGGTGATAGGTGCACCAAGA
>VWZY01001620.1:287718-304322 GCA_013399075.1 Chloroceryle aenea | reverse complement strand
ACCTGTACCAGCAGGGTCCTGGAGCAGCCCTGAAGCTCCCACCTGACGGGGCATGAAGACTGCACGATCAGCCACCTCCTGGAGAGACACAGCAGGACTCTGGGGAGAGCAGTGCGCAGGAGAGGCCGGCCAGGTGATAGGTGCACCAAGAAAATCCAGCACTGCGATAATTATCAAGAGCCCCATGCACAGTTACAACACAAACCGGAAGCTCCCAATTTGTCCCCTCAGAAAGCACACGTTGCTAGGGACTGGTGGCATCTGCCCCTCCCTCACACCCTTTTGAGCACCCTTGACCCCGTCTTCAGATTGTCCCCAACCATTCTTTTCCCCAGTGGTACCTCCACGCCATATACACCCCATATGTACCTAGGTACAGGTACTCCTCAGCTTTAACAGAGAAGCCATCTCCTGATGGCTCTCCAGGGTTGGCCAAGAATGTCCCGGCAGTCCCCNGATGGTGCATTGTCCCATGTCAAAATCCACCAAGGAAAACTCCCAGGGAAAAACAGTCATTAGCAGTGACCTTTTTTTATTGCACTAACAGGAGGACAACATAATGCTGTTAGCTGTGTCCCAGCCTGTCTGTGGAGATGCTTTGTTTCATTACAGATGTGCTCAAGCATTTTATTCAATCACATCCAGCCGGCCCAGCTCGTAGGCTTGTAGCAGCTCACCTTTTGCTGCAGGCAGCAAACAAGCCCATGGCTTGACCCTCAATGCCTGTGGCCCGTGATTGCCGTGTGCTTTGCAGGTGAATGTGACCAGAGTGCTCTCCCACACAAGCCATGGAAGCCAGAGCCAACATCATTCCCAAAACCACTGATGAGGATTCAGAGGCACCTTCCCATCCATGTGAAGGGAATGCTCAGGACAGGACCTGTGGCTCTGGTAGGGGAGGTGAGCACAGGTGGCTGAGAATGATGGTGCTGAACGTTTGAAGTGATCAGTGAAGAGGGATGCAGCTCCTGAGCTTCCTCCAGTGCAAAATACCCTGGCTGAGCTATGCATGGGAGCAGGACGTGGCATTTCAATGCAGAGCTGCAGTGGTGGAAACCTTGCACTTGTGAGCACTTATCAGCTTGCTTTCATACAAAATCACAGTTACAGTCAAAATGCCATTTGGACACCAATTTTAGACCTTACTTCTTCATCTGATCATGGCAGGAGGAAAGCCACTCCCCTGGCAGCTCAGAAAACCCCTCTGCAGCCCAGGGAATCCCTTGGTAGAGAAATCAGCAGCGCAGCTCCCTGACATAGGTGCCCCATGGAGGGATGGCTGTAGGAGAGGGGATGTGAGTGTTGTTCTCTGCTCCTCTCTATTTTGTAATGTATCAGACCACCGCATCTCTTTGGGGGCTTTTGAAACAACGCTTGTCAAGAAAGAAGTCGAAGGCCCTAGAGAGCCATCTGATGAAGAGCAAGCCAGTTTTTATGTGCTCTAAACCCTCCCACCCAATTTCTCCCCTGCTGCCAGGCAGTCCACCCCTTTCAGCATGCATTAACGAACATCACAAGCCTATTGGAAAAAGTGCTGGAAATGAAAAATGAAATGTACTCTATTTAGTCTTCAATTAAGGAAGAAGAGTTTACTCCATCTCTCTAGGGCAGCAAAAACTGGAGCAGAGTGTTAGGTTCATTGAACATTAATGATCTTTTCCTATTATGCTAAATTATTGTTTCCTTAGCCAGTGATCAAATACAATAGCTTTATTAAAGCCCATTTCAGTTAGAAAAAAGAAAGGGCCTTTCTGCTGCGGTAGCTCTTCTGAATGACAAAGAATCGAGGGCCTTACACCAGGGTGATTGTTGGAAACAAGGGAGGCGATGGGCCCCGCTGCTTCTGCAGATGCCCTCACCTTTCCCCCACCCCAGTAACAGAGACATTGAGCTGCCTGAATGAGAAGTTAATTTCAGCTCCGTGCTCACCTAATTGTCGGCTCCTGTGGCCCCCTCCGCTACCCGGCAGGCACTGCTGAGCAGATCTCTGGTGGTGCCGTGCCCAGCAGTACACAGAGCTTGCCCCCCCCTCCCCTCCAAATTAAAAAACCCTAAAAAGCCATTTAACTCATGACCCAGGCTGGATTGCAGTGTGTGCTTTCGGCAGCAAGGAGCAACTACACACCATAATAATCCAGTCCTGTGGGGAAAAGATGATCTGAAGCAAATTGAACCAATTTTGGTACAAGCCTATGGAGGCAATGCTACACTCTTTAGATAAAATGAAATGAAACAATTTCAGTGGAGTTCTGTGGAGGCCACAGTCCAATGTAATTACAATGGCAAATGATGTTTCTGATGTAAGTATGCTGCTGCTGAAAGGAAAGGACATGAAGCCATGGCAAATACAATAGATTAAAAAAATTAAGGTTCAATTAAGTTAGGGGAACATTGTAAACCACTTCTGAAATATATTTATTTATACCACAACCCCTTTGTGTCCTTCTCTGCACTATAGTGCTCTTGTGAGATGATGGCCTTTTTCCCATGTCTTGACACTACCCTGCGTGCTGTTCATGAACACCGGGTGCACAGCCTCATCTGCTGCAAGAGTTAAACACAGAGGCAGAGGTATTGTCTCCAGAAGGCTCTGAGCTGAGTGGCTTTGCTCCCCTCTTCCTACCTGCTTGCCCAAGATGGATGAGCAGCTTGGACCTGCTGGCTCATTCAGCTGTTGGGGATCCTTCTGCAGCACTCTTAAGACATTGATCCTCACACCACTCTCCTGCAGTATTTAAAATTATATTGCTCCTTAATCCGCAACACACACACAAAAAATTGCTTATCTGTCTGACAGGTCAAATCTGAGTGGGTTCAGGTGGGAAATGGGAACGATCCATGCCACTTGCATAGCAGGAGGCACATGGAGGAGGGGAGGGTGCTGGCAGAGGAATGCTGCTGAGCACATGGAGAACAAGTCCAGCAACCCCTCTGGATGAACAAGATTTGCTTAATTTCAACAAGACATTTTCAAGCTATGGGAACTTAAATTCTAAAGTTGTTTCTCCCTGCCCAGTCTGTCTCTGTCTTGCTATCCATGCCGTAGTGCACTCCAATGTTAAATATCATGCTTGAAATCTACCTGGATAAGTTGAAGATCAATCAGCTCCCAGTTTTGCATCCATGGCAACACATACTTTACATATCATTTTATCCCGAACAAAGGAAAATTAAATACTTGATGTGAAAAGACTTGGGGTTTCAGGGAAGAAGGAGGAAGGGGGGAGGGAACAGGCTTTGCCTCCAGGTGCAAACCTGTCATACAGAATCCTTAATGCAATGCACTTAAGAAAAGTGTTGATAGAGCAAAACTTGAGGCTTTGTGAGAAGCATATGAATGCCAGACTTATTTCAGCTGACACTACTCTAATGCAAACCAACAGAGCCATCACCAGCCATCACCAGACATTCATGCAAACAAGTCATTCTCAAGAAGTTATAACAGAAAAAAGACACCCAACCCCCACACCTGAAACCTCACCAAGAGAGATCAAACATTTACATTTTGTACTAATCACATTCTAAACCTGATTTTGATCTGATTTCTACTGGCAGAAGTAGAGAAAATCATTCTTCAAGCTGCAGTGGTTTAAATCAAAAGAAAGTCCTTCCTGTGTTCCCGAGCCCTGCAAATGTTGCTAACACTGGGTGGTATTTGTGATTACATTGGGTTTGATATCTGATGATCTACAAAAGCCTCACCTATGTCTAATGATTTAAATTCATTACTTTTCTGTCTTAATAAAGGCATATTAACTTTCTCTTTTTTTCAAACCCAGTTGTTCTGAAGTTGGGTAGAACAGTAATTAAATTAGGTAGTCAACAGCATAAAGTAGCCTGATTTTCCCCTGCTGTGTCCCTAGGGTTTTATTTACACAATCACAGAGTGAGCACAAGGCAAAAACCAACACATTTCTTGTACGGTTTAATTTTACAATCATCATGATCCTCACTTTTAAAAGTGCAAATTCCTACACCAATAGCAAGGCAGCGGAACAATCACCTCCTAGCTGTGTGTCTATCCACATGAAAAAACAGCACTGAAATCCCAAATCTTTCTAAGCCATTACTGTGCCCCCAGTAAGTGCACATACCTATGTTAACAGATAGTGCTGCACTGGCTCCTCCAATCAAGCAGGTTCAAATCTCAGTTTTAAAGCTCTTCTCTTTAAGGGACAGCTTTGAACCAGGCATGCTGTGAGGCTGCGTCTGCTCCTGCTATGGCAAGAGGAACTCAAGCACAGGGTCGGGCCAGATGGTGGGTGGTAGCAAGCAGTACTTGCCACAAGCAAGTCCAGAGTCAACCCCAGAGGTGTCGGTAAGTTGCATCAGAGTAATTACTGCACAAGCTCCCAACTGCACATTGCAAGCCTGACACTCCTGAGTCAACCATACCTAAGGAGCTGGAGCTTGGCCCAAAAGGCTTCACCAGCACAGAGCTTCTTCCTGATCTCTTGTTAGCAGTGTATCCAAAGATGGTCTAGCTGATTGCTAGCACGGGCAGGTAGGCACAAAGACCATAGTCTCATTAGAAAATCTGTACAGTTGATACAGCACTGTTGGGTAAAACCTCACAGATTGTCAGCATACTTTAAGGTTGTGTATCAAGCCATATTCCCAGGGTGGGGATACCCAGAAAACAACAGATATAGGCATGTGAGCTATTGATGTCATGCTTGTGCTCATTAAGAACAAAAATGCAGTGTAAATATGGAGGAAAAGAGAAGTAATTCATCTGGATACCGAGGAGTGCCTGCAGTCAGGTCATTCCATTAAATCCACATCACTGCCCTTTGAGGCACATGTCACACAAGGAGTGGGAGAAATATGAGAACGACAAAGACGTCACATTAAATACAGGCTATAACCATGACACCGCTGTCTTGTACATGCAATTATGACCCTGAGGCTTGTAACTATAATCCCAGGACTGCATTGCCTTTTCATTACTCTGAAGCCTGCCTGGTGTTGTTGGGAAACAAGGTGAGCTCTGAAATGTGGCTGTGATGCTCCTGTGAGCGAAGGCAGAAACACAGCACTGGGCAGAGGTGCGGGGGAAGCCAAGCAGCAGGAGAAAGCTTTCTGCTGGCTCCTGACAGCAGTGTGGGCGGCCTGAGCTGCCAGCTGCCAGCTTGGCGAAAGCAGGTCCCCTGAGGGGACCCTCCTGCCCATGGCAGATGGCAAAGGCTCCCGCCAGCCCACAGTGTCAAGAGCACCTCTGAAGCAAGAGCACGCTGCTGCCTGCACAGCGTGGCTAGCAGATAAAAACCCATGTCTTGGTGGCTTCATTGGGAGCTTCACCTTAGCTTACCTCCACCTTTGATGCAATATTTGCTACAGCTTACCCATCAGTGGCCTTGCTTTCCTGTTGAGTTAGGGACTGAGGCTCTGGCAGTGCCATGCAACATGCCCTTGGCTTCTCCATCCCTCTTTTCCTCTCTGTAACACAAAGGCAAGGAAATTCTCTACCAGAGAACTGCCTAACTCCTCTTTGTAAAGTACTTTGAATCCATCATCAAATGCTCTGCAAAAGTCCAAAGCACTAGCGCAACATCGTCAAGATTACCACGGTATTTATTGTACTGCTATCTTTGAGTGGTCCATGTCATTATCATTAAGCATGAGCATTATTATTTATTATCCACCCGTGATGTATCTCAGCTCCTTGGCAGTTATACAGAGATGCCATAAATGCTTTTCTTATATTTGTCCTTTCCCAACTATATCAGGAAGATGTACATGCATCCAAAATATTAGAAGTTAAAATTCTGTCAATTCTAATGCACAAAAGGCATTAGAAGGCAATCTGTCACACCTATATTTTTCAGCTATTATGGAAACTGAGAACTGAAATGTTTACAAACTTTGTGAGTAATTTGTATCAAGCAGGATAATTTTTAAAGCTGCTCAGTGAGTACACTTTTCTTTCTATGAAGAAATTCCCTCGATGACTGTGAACATACCGATACTTTCTGAAAGTGAAAGAAATGGATGGATATCATTAAATTGACAGAGGATTGAAATATTACAATGAATCAAATATTTCATCATAAAATACTACATCATGTGTTCCTTACCAGTCTAGCTGGTGTTTCTGCAGCACTATATGTAAGCATGGGTAGGTCCTCCTTGCCAGAAGAGCAAAGAGGTAGCAGCACACCCCATGGGGCAGGCAGACTTGCCATGTGTGGTATAACGTGTGAAAATACCAGTGGTATAGGAGAACTTAGAGCAAAACATGGACAGGAGCAAAAAAATGAACTAGATGGTAAAGAAAATGAGTTGAGTGGTTTGGGTGGGGCAAGGGGTCAATATGTTAAAATTCCCTTTCCAGATGTGGCATTTGCTCATTCCCACGTAGCCCATGGCAAGGCAATCAAATGTGCCAGGGTGTCATAAGTAAGGATTTAAGCTTTTTACATGCCATCATAGGAACAGACAAGTTCGCTGGAGCATGTTCCTTCCTTCTGTCCAGACTCTGCTGAGTCTCTGGTGGAATCAGCCATCCCAAACCCCACATTCTGGTGGTGTCCCTGTCCCAGTCCTTCCACTGGCAGGGACCACGAACCTTGGCTGAGCATTACATAGCTGCAGCATCAGCTTGTGGGACACCTCTCCCTGCTCCCTGATGGATCCTTCTGCTTTTGCTCCTCAGCTCCAAGATTGAATTCTGTGTTGTAAGAGCAGCCTTAGCTGCCAAAGTGCTGAGGATGATCCTGTCAGAGAGAAGCACCAAGTCTGGAGCAAAGCAATACACTTCATTAGCAAATATACAGAAATACCCCATTCTTTTGCCTGCTAGAAATCATATGTTGGGATTCCCACTTGAGTTGGACAAGAGCTGTGCCTGTCCTGGCTCCTGGCCCCAAGCACAGCTCACAACATAGGACATATGGCCCCACAACCATGAGTCCGGCTGTGCCTGGGGCCAGCTGGAGCGCAGCAAAGCTGTGGCACAATGCTCATGGCAGACAGGGTGACTACTCCTGGAGAAGCCCAGCTCTGTCCCCTGCACCAGCTGCCACGCGGCCGACACCGGATTACACTTACATCCCTGGGACTAGCACAGATCTTGCAGCTTCCCAAGCCACCTGTTTTGATCCTGTCTGTACACGCTTTGGGGTTGCTCAGTGGCTTAAATATCTGTTTTCAACTGAAGGGGGTGGGAGGTGAAGAAAGAGAAAGGGAGATGGCTGTGCTGGGGCTGATCCCGAGGGTTTTCTTCTCCCAGGACCAAACAAAGCTTCTCTAACACTTGCACTCAGTGTCCCGATACTCATCAGTTGCTGACCCTGTGTATGCATCTGTGATTTACATACTAACCCAAACTGCCCACACCCTCACAAAGCATGAGGACATCACCCATGAAGCAAACAAGTCTGAAATCCATACTTCAATATGTGAACTACCTGTCCTATGCCTCTTTGATCAGAGACAGCTTTCCTAATGTCACCAAAAGCACTTTTAAGAGACAGGATTGCCATGTGGTCTTATAGGAAACAGATGTCATGTGAAGAAGTTGTCTGCTCTCCCTTCAGCAAAAAGGAGATAAACCTGGCAGCTTAACAGAGAAAAAATTTTTAAAAAAAAAAAAAAAAGTAGCTTGGTTTTTCAAGATTCACAAGGAAAAAAATCTAAATATTCACTTTTACAAAATATATGAACAAATAATTTTAATGACTTTTATGGGAATAGCTTAATTTCAGAGAATACCATTTGTCAACTCTACAGTACAGTTACTGCAGTGTCCTGATTGTGTAGCAGAGGTCTAGAAAATGAAACTGCCTAGACACTCATTACTGACAAAAAGTGCTTCACTGATGTGCCTTGATGAGGAGCAAAATACAAGTGAAATAACTATCTAGACTATTCACTGTCAAGTAAATTACATTTCTAATTTCACTTGAAACATCTGAAGCACCAATAGAAACCTAAGGAAGGGAAAAGGTTAGGGTTTTTTTCTTAACAAAAACCAGGAGATTTAACCCAGGAGCATCTTGGGATGCTGGCTGACAAAAAGTTCAACATGAGCAAACAGTGTGCAAGTGCAGCCAAGAAAGAACCAGACATATCCTGGGCTGCATCAGAAGTGTGGCCAGCAGGTCAAGGGAGGTGATTCTCCCCCTCTGCTCCACTTTGGTGAGACCCCACCTGGAGTACTACCTCCAGCTTTGGAGCCCTCAACATAAGAAGTACAGGGACCTGTTGGAGTGAGTCCAAAGGAGGGCCATGAAAATGATCAGAGGCCCAGAACACCTCTCCTACAAGGACAGGCTGAGGGAGCCAGGGCCGTTCAACTTAGAGAAGAAAAGGCTCAAGGAAGACCTTCTTACAACCAACCCTCTAGTATCTGAAGGGGACTTAAAAGAAAGATGAGGAGGGACTTTTTACAAGGGTTGGTAGTGACAGAATGAGAGGTAATGGCTTCAAACTGGAAGAAGGTAGGTTTAGATAAGAAATTAGGAAGAAGTTCTTCACTCTGAGGGTTGTGAAACACTGGAACAAGTTCCCAGGGAAGCTGTGGTTGCTCCATCCCTAGATGTGTTCCCGACCAGGTTGGAGGGGGCTTTGAACAGCTTAAGTAAGTTGTGAGGTGTCCCTGCCCATGGCAGGGTGGTTGGAACTAGGTAGTCTTTAAGGTCCTTTCTGACCAAAACCATTCTATGATCTGTTTAATTGCTCTGTATGAGCTCCAACCACTCCTCATCATTTCATCAGCTCCATAATTAATTACAAACTGGCAAGAAAACTGTCAGTCATCAGTTGTGGTCCTTTGTTCTACATCTGACAGGGACCTGAAGAGCCTGGTTAGCAGCTCCTCTGTGCTGGCTTGAATAGGGGGATAAATGACTGCACTGGACTCTGTCATCTGTGATTTCAGGAGCCTCAGGCTCTGTCACTGGATAGCATCCCATGTAATGCATTGTGCTGGGCCCCAGGCTGTTCCTGCCCACCTCTGCACTGTGCCATTTTGCTATCTACTTGCCACTGTAATGAGCCTTGAAAGAAATACAGCTGGACACAATGTGACATTCCCAGTTTGAATATTTTTTTAATTATTATTATTATTTGCTGCTATTTTGATAAATTTCTACACAGGTAGTTGTTTTTTATGGGCCAGAAGATGACTGTCATTTTTGGCACAACATGAAATATGCCTTGATAGAGGAGCTCATAAAACCTCCTGTCATCCCGACTCTCACAGTAAGCCCCAGTTAGCTGGACTCCTGGCAATCTGCTGGCTTGGTTGGCAAAGAAAGGAGCAACAAGAAACACTGTCACTCACCCTTGTCATTTCTAAAAGCGGGGTGAAGTGTATCTTAAAAAATACCCATCATGGATATATTCTCATCACCATCTTTTGCCTAGAAAGTGCAGGCAAATTCATACTCTTATGCCTGCAGGGCTGCAAATCAGAAAGGAACTCAGCCTGTTACTTCTGTTTAACAAATTGCAAACAGAGGGCCTGGTTTTGATCTCTGGCAGCTATCAAACCAGGAGTATCTTCACTGAGCAGTTGCCTTGCTGGGTAGCTGGTGTTAAGGGAAATAGTACCATTAATATCCTCCACAGCCTCACATCCAGGTTCATCCATAATGTATGCCACCTGATTCTGCACTTCATTGTTAAAAAATAACTCTTCAGCAGATGAGTAAATCCTGTATGTTTGTAACAAAACCAAAGGAAACGATTACTTTTCCTGAGCTTGACTGTAGTGGAGGACATTGAGAACTTTGGGGATGATGGAGGTGACACAGCTAAACTAAAGCAAGTTGACTAAATGAGATCACTTAAACAATTAGATTCTGCAATCAGACTCATAGCTTATCTACAAGAAATCATGTATGGATTAAAAAAAAAAATCAGAATGGCAGCTTTAAACTCTAGTATATTAATAATGCCCTTTCCCCCACAGCAGGACACTAAAAGGAAATAGACAAGACAGGCACATTAAAAAATGATGACTCCTCTGACTGGAACACATGATATGCAGAAATACGCCCCTCTTCTTTTGTGCAGACGTTGGAAATACTGATGTAAAACGTGTCTGTTCCTTACCTCATTCATTACTGGGTTGCATTTGTGCGTTACTATCACTTGAGGTAAATGCCTGCCTGTCCTCACGGCAAGGCATCTGTTAAAATCCCAGACATGAGGGGAGAAGGCTTTTGGCAGAAGAGAGAGTTTAAGGGGTAGGTAGTTGGTGGGGAGGGGAGCAAACACGGACACATGGACAGCTGCCATTTGCTTTGGGAACAAAGCCCTTCAACTACATTTCAGTTAAAAAGGAAAATCAACTTCAACTCAGTCCATACAGATCAATAGTAACTTTAACTCCCCCACATGCTTTTGGGGAACACGAGGAGTTGCGTGACAGCAGTAAGGGTGCCCTCCCAGCCTCACTCCTCACCCAAACCCACACTGACCCCAAACCTGTGTGAACACTCACCACCACACAGCTGAGAGCCTAAGCTCTGAGAACACCTGAAGGCTGACAGGATCCCCACTGGGATTGCTGACAGCAGTCCAAAGTAGTCCAGGAAACCCTGGGCAGTTACATACTTGGATACTGAATTATATACCTGGATTTTATGGCCCTGAAAGGAAGCATTTTCATTAACTGCTCACGACTCAGAATGGGGAAAATAAAAACATTTTCAACATTTCATGAGTTTTGGTAAATAATACTGAATAGGTTGAATTAAATATTGAAGGCAGTAAAAATTATTTTAGATATATAAAGGTATGCGAGCTGAAATCCATCAGATAACAAAAATATTTAATGACAGGTTTTGAAAATGAGCCTGTGCTTTCAACATCACAGATTTTCTGTGGTCTACACAGGAGAAGGGCAGGTCCCCTGTACTTGAGTGCCAAGGGCCTGCTGGTAAACACATTTTTCGTCTTGTTCTGTGACACAGACTGCCTAGAAAAGCCCCATTTCAGAGGATGTTGCAGGAAACCTGTCACAGAAGGAAGAGAAAGGGACCGTGGGGGACATGCTACCTCTGCACCCATGCAATTTCCTTAAAGGATGTTTGCAGCTTGCCATCACTAGGATTTGAGAGGATTCAACTGTTCTCTCTATCCTTTTTCTGGAGCGCTTTTCTCTCCATTCCTGTGTCTTTCTATACTTTGCGAAGTGGCGCATGCAAATTCATTAAATGCATCTAGTGCCCCAAAATCCTTTTCTTTTTTTGAACTTTCATGCCTTTGATTACTTCTTTGAAAACACCTTCTGCTGGCTTGACACCAAGGACTGTATTTTGACACTGTGTGACACTTAAAAGAGCCCAGATGACAGAGGATAGACAAGCATGATGATATTTTTGCAGCACATGCCATGGTACAACTTAAATGTGCCTGTCTGTATTGTATTATAATATACTGTAACTTACCCTTCACCTGCTTGTATTGACTGTATGCCTCCTGAAACCCCACTAACTGCATTTCCCTCCTTGGGATAGGACCTGGAGGGGTCTGGGTCTTCAGGATTCTGCTCAATTTTCCTTCCATCTGTGATAGCTGCATTTTGCACTCAGTCTTCCCTTGGGTTTGTTTCATTGCAGATATGGTCTGAGTGCCACATGCACAAAGACCCACAACCCCAAATCCACAAGAAGTGGTTGAACAGCAGGATAACTCAAAACCAGCCAGTCTCATTGCATCATCAGACACTCTTTGTTATCCTATTATTGTCATTCACCCTCAAAAAATCCAGCTGGAGCTCGAGTGCAGCACTGACTTGCTTTCCAATGGGATTACTCTCACTCCTTTGTCTGCACAGCTCCTTTCACACCTGCACAAGGCAGCAGTCCCGAGTCACAGGGGCCTGTGCGCCTGCTTCTTTTCCATAAACTCATCCTATGTCTCTGCCTGGAGCAGGCAATGAAAAGCCACAGCATGAGAAGGGGTTAAGACTTAACAGATGTAAGACTTTGCTCATGCCCCAAGAGTAAAGTACACTGAGTTACATTAAATATTCTCTGAAGGTGGGACTGATAATGTTTGTTGAAGTACCAGTCGCTTTGCAACAAATTATTCCTTATGGACACGAGTCACCAAGTTGGGAAATAACTTCGGCTCAGATGAGTGTGCCTTTCTTCAGTGGGGAGAGCTGCATTAGTGCCCAAGACTGCAAGGTAAGAGGTTTTCTAGGTCACAGAGTCACAAGAGCTGTGCGGGTGCCTGCCAGGCACTGCTTACTGTGCAGCCCAGCCCCTTCTCATGGGAACTTCGCCATGTCCAACCCAGGGAGCACTGCTCTGAAGGAATGATTAAATTTTATGCTGTGCTTGCAAAGTAGGAATAACATGCAAAATGGGATTAAGTCTTAATACGATCTCCTATCCAAGGTACTCCTGGACCACCTTGTAATGTCAGTGAGAAAACTCTAAGTCGTATTACCATTAAAAAAAAAAATGCACCAGACTTCAAAGGGAAAGCAAACCACAAAAACTATGCTGGTGATGTTAAAGAGCATGCAGCACGCCCAGTAAGTCAAAGTGTAGCTAACTGTATTCTCACTGTCTTCTACTGACCCTGAGTTATTCCCCAAACCTTTGAATGGGCTGACAGGGCCTCAGTTGAGCAGCGAAGTGTGGCACCAGCGGTCTACTCGACTCCATCCCCAGGGCAGCTGCTTTTGTGTGCCAGGCAAGGAGACACCACGCCTGGGAAGAGGTTCCCAAGCAGCGAGGGAAATTCTCAAAGGGAAATCCACAATGAAAATAAACCAAGACTGGAAATTCAGATACAAGAGAATAAAAGCAAAGGCAATTCATGCTGTGAATGCTGGTCTTGCTTTCTTCACTAAATGGGAACCCCACCAAATTCACCCAGACTTTGCTGTCCAGTGCTCCCTGGGGGTGCAGTAGCCACTGCAAGCACAGCTTTGACACCCCTTAGGCAGATCTCAGAACTGTGAACTTGGTCCTCCTTTCACACTAGTAGGATTTGGAGGTAACATCCCAGTGATCATGAACTCAAGCTGGGAGTAGCAACAACCCCCTGCCAATACACCTATTTAGAGTACAAGGAAAGAAAAGGTCTGGGGGAGGCATTCTGAATTCAGTCAGGATAACAAAAAAATATGTGACTTAAGTGCATTCAAATTACAACATCCTCTAGATATTTTTTCCTGTTTTTCTTTTTTTTTTTTCCTTTTGGTTAGTTGGTTTTAGGGTTTTTTTGGGGGGTGATTTTGGGAGGTTTATATTTGTTTTTAGTTTTGGTTTGGTTTTGTGGGTTTTGTTTGGTTGGTTGTTTTTGATTTTTGTGTTGCTTTTCCTGAAGCTAGTGTTACCAGTTAAGTGTGTGAGTTTCCACAGAGCTGAAAACCAGACCTCCTGTCTTGCATCTGGGGCAGACAGCATGCTGCCAACCCCACCCCAGCTCTTCAGAACTGTTCTCAGATCTGCAACAGCCCACATCTGACCGAGGCACCAGTGCAGCCAACCCATAAGCACACACTTAACTGAAAGCCTGGGAAAACTGGTGGGAAGTGCACCCTTAGAGGTTCTACTTAGTGAAGCCTATAGCCTGATTCTGACACAAGTTATGGAGACAATTCCTTCAACCTCACATAAAAGCACTACTGAGCTGCTGGCAATGCACAGCCAGAACTGGCTGATCCTGCTATGGAGAACAACCTTCTATTCACAACTTGCAAATCCTAAAGTCTTCTCATTCTCAAATAAGCAGTGATCTTGCTTACCTGCCCCATTACTGTAACTCAAAGGAAATTCCACTAGAGGAAAACAGACAAGTGCCGTTGAAATTATACTACAGAGAAGTTTTGCCCCTTGATTCTGCAGAAAGACAAACATCAAACAGCATAGATAGCTAAAATGGCATACAAAAAAAGTGCACCAGCCCACTAATTTACAAAGCACTTTAAGTTTGCCTTAAAGAAATCAAAAGGAAGAAAGTAAGTTTTCCTTAATGTGGTGTTAATTCAAAGCTTTCCCTGGCACAGAAGCTGATATCTGCACCATTAGAATAAAATGCAGCACAAAGTGAAGTATCATCCGTCCAAGCTAGTTTTCTCCATCCTCTTTGAACATTCCCCAGTAGCACAGCATTTCTAGTTTCACACCAACCCACAACTACACCATTTTTGAACACGTAACCTATATATAACTTGAGGTAGTTACCAGTCACCAAAAGGAAAGCCATGTTTCTTCTCAAAAGGTGTAACTATCTGGGCTCTGGCTCTAAAGCTGTTGCAGAGGAGGTTTATTTCCCATTAGCCATCAGAAGCACAGTTGTGCCATACTTACAGAAGTACTGAAACAAAAATGAAACCTTAGATGTTTGTGGCACAGCAGTTTCCTTTTACAGTGGTTTAAAATGTATGCCAGCAGTTTATTATTTGAATGTATTTTCATTAGGTGAATGTGACAGAGCTGCTGCATTTGTTACAAAGCAATGCTAAAGAAGAATTAAGAATTACACAGTTAGATTGTGTATTATCATGTAAATGGTAAAGGGCTGTCACATGGGATTCTGTGCATTGTTCGGAGAGATAAATGCACTGAACTATAAATACAAGTTCAATAGAAAGCCTTGTCAGTTAAGCCATTGAATGAAAGCTAGTCTTGGAGGCTGCTGGTACATTTTAAAATAAATACTCATACACACATTTGCAATGTCTAATATAGCTAACGAAATGACCACTAATTTTTTTTTTTTTGTTAAACGGTTGTCTTGTCCTATTATATAAAAAAAATAAATAAAGAAGCCACTATAATGGGAAAAAAGAGTCATCTTTTTGTGAAGTTTAACATCAATAAATGAATACTAACAGACCAGGGACCAATGCACAGCCCTCTTGGAGTTCAAGGGAAGGTTAACACTTGACATACTGAATACCAAACCTACTCGCATAGCAGCCCAGGAGTGCACTGCTGTCTTCATCAAGAGGTGCCTGTCCAGATGTGGAAGAGATTATGCTTCTGTTTGATTATAGCAGGATATATACTGGCATTGGGGGTTTAAAGAGGATTAGTTTGTCCTTATTCTAGCTGTATTTTGAGCCATATAATGGTCTCTTTGATTAAAAAAAAGCAAACAAGGAATGTAGATACTTCATACACCCACTGCTTCACTCTGCACCTAGAAGAAAACTTTTGTAGGAAAAAACACGAGTATTTGGCAAGATTGAAAAGCTTACCTGTACTTCAGTTCTGCCTCAATCCCCACTGCAAAGATAACCAAAATGGGAAAAGAGAACTGAAAACCAGTATATACACCCACTGAAAGCAACTGCCGCCTCTGGAGGTGTTTCTGGTACAGTAACACCTGGCGTAACCTGTATTAAGCAGCTGGTACCCAGTACCAGTACCTGAAGAGGCTGGCAGCAGCTAAGGCCACACCATCTCTATCAGTTCACTGTAACTTAACTGCTTCAGTTATCTCAGTGCTAGTCAAGGCAGTTCACTCCCGGCTTCAAACCACAAGACAAAAAGTCTATTCAACTAACATATGCTAAAGCCACATGATTTTAGCTCTGGAAGGGACACAACAGCTACGAAAGAGAGGGACAGAAGGGAGGCATTTGAAAGCTCAACTCCACCCTTCATTGCCTCCAAGAAAATGAGTAAAAGTTTGTTCCGTTTGGTGGAGTGAGGAGCTGAAAGACGTGCTCTCCATCACCCATCAGGGAAGACCAAGGAGGTGTGCACTTCCCTGGCAAAGCTTGGGCATACATTCAGGACAAAGAAGGCAAAACATTAACACACTTTACTGAAATACCAGTTTCTTTAGTATGTTACAGAAAAGCTTGTGAACATATATATAATGTACATAAAAGACAGATTTTGTAAAATAAAAAGGTCTTCTTTTATAAAAAATTAAAAAGTCAAAGTAAAGTGCATGAAACAGTTTCTTTTTTTCCTCCACTTTAACTATTGCGTCAAAGTCTTAGCACACAGCAATGTTTTTAAAACCTGGGAGATCCTCTCGTGTCACCCATTAGTCAGTTACTTCACTGGTCGGGTAAAATGGTGATGGTGACAATTACAAACAAATGCTTAAGAATCAAAACAGTTTAACCAAATGCATCCACAACAAAGTCTAAGAGCTAACGGAGTATGGACTTGCTATACACTTCTCATCGACAAGATTTAGCAATCGGCGGAAAGGTTCACTCTCGTTAATCAGTAAGAAACGAACTTCATAAATAGGGCAGTTTTGCTAGTCAGGGGCTCCCCTATTGTGCAATCAGTTCTTGGTCTATGAATATCAACATTCGTACTTAAATACGCTGTTGCAAAAGGAAGAATATATATATTAAAAAAAAAAGTTTCCGCCTGCCTCTTTGGCAGGAAAAGGTGGTCGACTCCAATCCGGACAAACCCGACAGCTTTTCCTACAGGGTCTCTTAGGAGGGCCGGTGCCCCGCGAGAGTTCCGGGAAGCACTCGAGATGCTGAATCCTCTCATTCCTTCAAGCTCTGGGAGCAGAGTCCCGGAGTGAAACTCAGCTATTGTGATACGGATCTCGCTCTGCATCTTCAGAGCTCTCGACAAACGCCAGTTAACTGCTCCCCTCGCCAGCTCCGGTAGGCGGATAGCCCCGTTCTTACCCGCACCGGCCGCGAG
>VWZY01001620.1:248478-282130 GCA_013399075.1 Chloroceryle aenea | reverse complement strand
TTTTTTTTTTTTTTCTTGTGTGATCTGAAGCACCATGTAGAACATGAAGCTAGGCAATTTCTGTACACAGAATGAATCCTATCTCCCCTGTACTCCGAGACTCTGTTTTTACTATCTGTTACTCTGCTTTTAATACCAGAGCAGTGAATAAGTGCTTGAGCTCTTGTGCCTGGTTCTTGAAAGTGTTCATAAGACTTGTCACATGCCTGATGGTTCTCAGTCAGGGGATTTGTTCTCATCCCTACTAAAGGTGAACTGCAAAGATAGAAAGAAATTTTTGTTATGCTCAGACTGATGTTCTCGGGGCCCCTGACAAGCAGGCTCTGCAGAGCAGTCATGAAAGAAATACATTGAAGTGACAGGTCAGCAGCATCCATTATACAGCTACAACTCAGTCTCTCCAGAAAGCTGATGATTCAGCTGGGAGGATTTTCCATATAAGCAACATCAGGCACAATGGCTTTGCTTTACATGGCTGTGGTGAGATCCTGGGCTGATCAGAACTGGCAAAGCTGAACGGTGAAGAGCTGCTTACTGAAACTTGCAGCATCCATATTAGAATAGTTCTGGGAGGTTACTGCTTCCTGATTACCCTAAAATACAACACGTTCTGGAGGAAACAGTATCCATTTGTATCCATCACAAAAAAGAAATTTTTTTTTACGCCTGGAAGTAAAGAGGTTCAAGAAACCTCTTCAAATAAAACTGCTGAGGCAATTTGGGGAGACAAAAGGTAATTACCACATGAGAGGATAAATAATGCATGGGGTACTAGCTTCTGCTTTCAAGTAGGGTTTCCTGAAGGGTCAGATCCCATGGCCTGCAATATTTGTATACACTAATAACATCTCTCCTCTCCTCCTTCTGGCTACCAAAATATATAAGTGAAGAATATTGTTCAATACAGTTCATAGTAATTCCAGGCACCTGCCCTAGTGTGGCATAACAGAAGAGAGAGGGGAAACCCAAACTTGGTGTCTTTCCAGAATAAGGAAGGTCAAATCACCGTGATAAAAACCCATAGACCTATTTAACTCTTGACTCATCCTGAAACTCCACAAAATTGTACCTGAAGAAGTATGTATAACTTGGAAAGATGCTGCCTTTAGGTAGAAGCTCTC
The DNA here is from genome assembly GCA_013399075.1 of Chloroceryle aenea. NCBI lineage: Eukaryota > Metazoa > Chordata > Aves > Coraciiformes > Cerylidae > Chloroceryle > Chloroceryle aenea. Next base: position 281,009 of record VWZY01001620.1, on the reverse strand, counting down.
CATCACCTTCTGGTAAGTTGACCCATGGGTTAAATACCCTCACTATTAAAACTATCCTCACTTTAATGTGTCCTCCAGGCACTTAGATCTGTGATGGGCCCAATTAAAAATTGAGATGGATCAGATTTGACTGGAAAAATGAGGCCAGGCTAAAGGTAGAGTTACTATTGTTACAGGAAGGAAAAAAAAAAATGGTCATAAAATTTAGCTTCCACTGCAGAAATACACCCAGGACACATCTAAACTTTTCAGCAAGTCGCAAAAAAGTGCAGCTTTTGCACTGCCAGTGAAACTGTTCTAATTAGTTTTAAGGTAAAAACCCTAGCTTTGCCAGTAGAAAGCCAGCTGTTCAGTTCTAACTGGAGCAGAGAAGAGGACCAGCTTAAATAGCAAACCCAGTTTCCAGACCCCTAATATCTTCTCTCTGTTGTGTTGTCTGGAGAGGCAGCTGGATTCTTTCCAAGGACAGAGGAGTCCCTCTGGCTGCCAAGAATGCTGGAGGGGGAAGACACAGAAGAAAGAAATGCATGAATTCCCTGGACCTTTGCTTTTCTTCCCCCAGCCTCTCCCCTCATTGAAGGTGTCCTCTGCCCCTGCATAAAGCTGTGAGGTGAGGTGAGGTGGTGAGAAATGGAGAGTGGTGTCCCAGTCCCTCTTTGTGGGTCCTGACAGAGGAGGTTCTCTCTGCATTGTGCCTGCATGGTGCAGGGTTTCCCAGCTCTGCCTGTCTGCCAGCAGCCACACCAGGAACTCCAGGGAGCCTGTAGCTTGCCCATAGGGGCATCTCTATCCTGACACTCAGGCACTTAGAACTGTAGAATAAGATGCAGAACCAGCAGCACAAACACCACTGTATGCAGCACCCCATGAGCTCCAGGATGTGTCCTCCAGCTGCATATGAGAAGCCAGTCTACGACTGAGTCTATGATCCCATCTCAGGTGACAGCATAGTCTTTTGCATCAGGCCACACTGAGGCTCTCTCCTCACTTGTGGGGACTTTTTCTTCTACACATTCTCTAGGGTTTTGTTTTGTCCAATTTTAAGTGACTCAAATGATGAGATTTCCTCCCCTCCTAGCTCTATCCATCAGACATCTCTGCTGGGAGCATTGACTGTGGCTGCAGTTCCTATTGTAATAGTTTTTCTACACATTCCATCTGTCAGGATCAAGTTATTGACTGACACCTCAGTCTTCACTGAAGAAAATAGATCAGGTCTATTTTGATGTATGTAATGACACCTGAGCTGTCTAAAGGTAAGCAAGCTGAGCCTGGATGTTATCTAGCTGTATTAGCCAGGCTAAGTCTGAGTTCAGAAGCCTGAGTTCGGGTTATTAGCACAGCAATACTGCCACACTTACATGACTAGCCTAAATTAAGACTCAAGCAGACTTAACAGTTTGAGCTTCTGCAACCGCAGTGCTCTGTGGTCTGCCCTGCAGTGGAGATGTCCCCTGTCAGGAGCCCTCTCCCTGACTGAGTGAGGAGGAGGAAATAAAAGAACCCCCCCCATCGAAGTCACAAAGGTGTCTCATTTTTGAAGGTCTCAGCTTATGATTTTTCTGTGGTTTGGCTTAGTGACATTGAGAAGTTTCCCCGCTGTGCACTCTACATCTTAATGCGACCCATTTAAATTTCTAAGCCTTATTAAACACAGCATTAACATTCAATATAGGTCTCATTGATTACGTATTTACTTATCTGGTATTTAACTAGCATTCTCTTAAGGAATGAATAAAGAGTCGGAAGCAAGTGATAGTTACTGCATGTGATTGAAAAAGAACTGGGAAAGTACCCTTCAGAGGTTAAGGACTGCAGTCAGGAACTGAATATGCCCAATACCTAAGTGCCATAAACTTTTTCCTACTCAATATGCTTTATTTAAAATATCATATTGCTTTGGTTGGATCAAAATGTGTTTTAACTCTAAATGAAATCCAAACACTTTAGCTGCAAGCAGGAAAGCATTTCAGTTTCCAGACAGCTTAACTGGCCCCAATCAGTACTGAGTTCCTCAGCCGGCAAAGCTGGCCACTCAACAGCCCAGTGGTAAGGAGCTACAGTGGTTAGCAGCTGGAGCTTTGGGCTGTAACACTACAAAATAAGCATCTGAATTACAGTTCTATTGCAGCTGGAACATGCATTCCGGTAGGATACACCTTGTCCACCCTGCTGAGGAAAGAGATGCTGCTCGTCTTCCTCCAAAAGCCCCAGATGGGTTTAGGATGCCTGGCAGACAATTTAAGAGCAGTGTAAGAGGCTCCATGTTGTGCTTACTCTGTGCTGCACAAAGTGTGTCTTTTTTCAGGAACGATGAAATACAAAAGCATAAGAGTGAGTCTCTCCCTCAGCCTTTCCTGTATCCAATAGTTTGGCAAGACAGGTAATATAGATGTTAATTTATAAAACTGCCCCTACCTCATTTCCCCTCTGCACCATTGGCTGAGCCACATAGCTTGTCTCTGCCTCAGTTTCTCCACTTGCAGAATGGGATGCTGTGAAATTCAGTTATTTGATGATGTCTAAAGAGGTCTTTGCATCTCTTTGAGAGCTGGGAAGAGCTGATGGACACTCAAGAAAGTCAATGCAGTAGAATTCTAATATTTTTCTTGTTGCTATACACTGTCATTTCACATAACTCTTGATTTGTGCAGGACTGTGTCCTTCTCTTTGGTCTCAAACTAAAAACATAAAAAAGCAAAAAGTTTGGGGGGATAAATGAGATTCTCCATCTTTCAGACCAGATACAGTTAATTTAATTTTCATCCCTGCTTGGCTCCCCATTATCACATTTGAACTTCCACAATATGAGGGTGGAGAAGAAGAGCAACACAGACATTAGAGAAAACAGCTCTTTTTCCTCTGGGAAACCGACCAACATTTTTGGTTTAATTTAGCCCAGTTTCCTTGCAAATTACTTTCTGCCTAGCTGTAGAACTTTCTGTAAACACTTTAGTAAAAGTCATAAAATAAATCCCCCAAAGAAGTGAAAAATAAACAGTCATGAGTTACTGAAGTGAGTTCTCTCTTCCTCCTGATTTTTGTTAGCCATCATTGGAGCTGACTTTCCACTGAGTCACAAAAAAACAGACCAGGAGGATAACAGGACACAGCACCAAAAAACCCAGAGGCATCATGGAGAAAAATAATTTTTTTTTTTAAGTTTGGAGATGTGTTTGAACAGACACCTGAACTTCCTCAGATATGGAGGAGACATAGCTTAATGTAATCTGCCCCACAAGAAATGGCAAGTAGTGGTGTGGAGGAGCTGAGCTGGTCCTGGAAAAGCAGCCACATGGGCATGTGTGCTGTGTAAGCCTCCCCATTCAGATCACCTATGTGAAGACCTTGAACCTTCCTCCTGTATAGCCTCTCACCAGGAGCTGCAGCACTCACGAGCTCACAGGAGGACTTTGAGAGGTTCCTGTCTCCTGCTGCTAAAACCAAAGAAAGCACAATCTTCTCTAGGTTTAATATACACTGTAAGGATGATGCTCAGGCTGTGCTTAACACTACAGCTGACATGCTCAGATGGGCTTGTGCTATGTGCAGGAAACAAACCAGTATTTAATGTGCAGCACCCATATTAATTGCTTTATTATCTTAAAAAGTCAAGGTCGAATCTGCTCATGGTCAAATGCTCTGAAATGTCCAAAGTAGTTAAAATGCTGTCAATGTACCACTAAGAGTCTCTACTTAAATGCAAGTTATGCTGTGATTTATTGTTTTTAGTAGGGCTTGATGGTCAGAATACCAACATAGAAGTAAACAGCTCATCTCTCTCAAGACTTGTCTGTATGAGACTTCTTCTCTACCCCGCAAGAAATCAAATCAAGGATGCAAAAAGCACATGAAAACAAAGTGTTTGATCAATAAGGTGTTGGGCTAAAAGGAGTCACAGAAACAAGGGAGGTCAGCTTATTTTACAAACAAGCAGAACAAGAATTTGGATTGTACCTCTCATGTGCAGCTTACATAGAATTTGTGTTGGCGGCACATGGAGCTATCCCCGTGTGTGGGAAAGTCAAAACCACACAACCAGAATCAATCCTCTTGATGAGAGCTCCACAGATTGGGATGTCAGCTTTGAAATGAGATAGTGACTGCCTTCTGTGCACATGTGCACTGTGTCCAGAAATCCAGGGGAGCCAAGAGCCAGCTGAGACATTTCTTGGAGCTTAGACCTTTTGACACCCTGTATTCTTGGATGCTGTTGACTGTGCTGACAGGGGTGTAATTTGCAAAAAGATGACATCATCTGGGGTCTGGATCTTTAAAATAAAACAACAGAAGATAGAATCAATCTTTGCTTCAGGAAAGCTGGTTGCCTGTAGGAGTTCCCTTTAGGCAGCCTGGATAGGAGAAGATAAATTTTCAAGATGTTTCTATTGGTGAAAATCCAAACATTGAATTTAGCTTGGCTATTAATTTGGCTGGTGAAAGAGCAATCAGTTGGGCAATTAGGTTGGCTGATAAAGATACAGGAACAAAAATCATCTCTAGCCTGGCCTGTACAGAAGGGAGCTCAGGAAAGAGCTCCAGGGCTGCCGCCACCCTGATTTACCCAAGGGGTGTTAGGAGCCCTGCACTAAATAAGAAACTTGAGCTGAGTATTTGTGCAGTTTCAGTACATGGTGGTATGTATCCCATCTTTGTGAAACTCCATCTGTCATGCGTCTTCATTTAGGATCCTTTTTAGGATCCTCTGTAGGGTCCTTTAAAATCCTTCTAAGGATTTTAGATGCAACTTAAGTTTTTCTCCTCTCAAGCCATGATTTGTTTTCCACAATTGCAGTTCTGCTGTGCAGTGTCACAGGGCTTGAATGCACATCTCAATTTTACAAATGTTTTTATATCCCCCAAGCTCTAATTTGACTTGCCCAGAAATGGGCAGGTTCACTAACAGCCAGAGATTCTGGAAAAGAAGAAGATCTAGATTGCCTCACTTAGCTCTCAGTCTTGACTAGTTACTTGTGCTCCTTGTTGGCCAGTTAGATGTCATTACAGATCCTGGCAAAGCTAGATAAGCCCTGTGATATGAACCGTTCAGGTAACAGAGATTCCAGCTAGAGATCTGTTGGGAGGGTCAGGTGGTGTCCACCTGTCATTTGTCCGGACTGCCCAACAAATGGACCCGTAATCCTCGCTCTGCTGCAGACCTTTTTTGTGCTGTGCCAGAGCTTATCAGACTCTGCTGCAGAGTCTCCACAGGGAAGACAAAACACTGTGTGCTTTTTAAAGAGCAGTGTCTCTTCAATGCTGCTGCAGGAAGTTTCTGTGTGGCTACACAGTGCTCTGGTAGCAAGGCTTGGACATTCCCACTTGCTGAGAAAGGGCATGGCTGATCAACATTTTCTACTTCCCTAACCATGATTTATCCAGCTCCCTGTCATTAGCCCTCTTTTCTCATGGGCTTTCAAAAAAGTCCAAATGAGAGACTTTCACCCTGAGAATTTTATGAGTTTCCCCTTTGCCAGAAACATTTTTCCTTTCATGTGCAAAATAATAATAATAAAAAAAGATACTACTTCTAGTGGTAATAAAAATAAATCATGGTGGTATGTCCAATAAGCTCGTTATTGAAATTCCTTCCTTTCAGGGTTTTTCCCTGTAAAGCAACATAATCCATGAGTATTAAACAGGAAGTATTTATTCAAAACCGCAAGAAAACACAAGTGGGTAGAAACCAGGAAAGTCATTTGAATTTGGCACCACACTTCCCATTTTAGTCTTAGAAAAAGCTCCAGGAATGATCTTGGATTTGCTTCTCCTCATAATCCATGAGGCTCATGAATACAATTTGAATTAAAAAAAAGTGTTCAGAGTCTAAAAAGCACTGTAAAAAATGTTTGGATTTGCATCATAATTTTACTTCAATTTTTTTTTTTCCACCTATTAAATTATGTGCATTTTAAAATATAATTTCCTGATAAATTACTACCATGTACTGCTGCTTCCAATATATTACAATATGACATTATACAGTAGCTGAAATGCTTTATAATTTTAATGTAATTTAGTGAAATGTATAATGCTAATAATTAGCAGTAGCTGTTACTTAGAGCTAGTTGAAACTTCATGCCATATTCCCTAGAGTATTTTATCTTATTCTTGAAATCTGTGCTGTAATGTAGCAGATTGACACTTGGTGCAGCATAAATAATTTGAGTGCCAAGGTGAGTCAACAGCAAGGATTTGCAGAAAGCAGTGTTAACAATGCTATAGGAAATTGCTGAATGCTTTGTGCTTAGCTCATATTTTCCATCCCTATGGATGCTAGGACAATTAAATATCCATTTGTTACTTCTGTTTTCCTGGTACACAACCAGAGGCTCAGACCAGTGTTAATATCTGGGATCTGCATTTTGCAAGTATTCCCATATCTTTTCCACACCAGTGTTTTCTAGGGGTGTGTGGATGCTGCAGCAGTCCATCATGGGAAGCAACACAGCACGTATCCTCTACTCTGCCAAGATTTCCCTCTGAACTATCTGATACTCAGGGGAAGATAGTTCACTTCAGAGGGTTCAGCTTATCCCTCCTCTTAACACTGGCTACTTCTGATCTCTTGAAGGGCCCTTAATCTTGCTCATCCCTGAATGCAGAGAGCTGACTCCAGTGTTTTGCAGTCTGCAAAGGTGGGATGTTGCAAAGGAGAGGCCCATAGTATTGTGCTTCCTCCCATGTTCACTACATACCAGCAAACACCTTAGTGCTAAGCTGGGTCTAACCAGGGACCAGCACTTCTTCAAAGGGTAGCTGAGTTTTCACTGCCTTGGACTTCGGATCAGACCCAAAATGAGCAAATGTTTTTTGTGTTTGAGTCACTGTACACTTGAGTGGGTTACACTTTCTCTCCTCTATGACTCAGGCCAGGTGGGGCGTGCTGGCCTTGGCTCTCTCTCTTGCAGGTGCAGCCCAGAGGCAAGCGTCCTTCACACACAGAAAAGCCCTGGGGATTGCTACTGTGCCAGAGGGTGGCAAAGGCCTCTTCCTGTCCCTGTCCCTAAGAGGTCAGGTTGACTTAGAGGAATAAGACAAGATGCATGGAGGTCTGTTTGCTTCTTTCTCTCCACCCTCATTCACTCTCAGCTGTGCTGCTATTCCCAGACACAGGGACCTAAATCTGAGCCACAGGCTTTTACATGGCTTGGTATTTTTATAGTAACAAAAATGAGTTTCCCTTTAGCCAAAAGTGGCTAGATTCCCAGGTCTGGAACTGTGCTGATGGGGTANCTCCAACATGGAAACACTAAATGCTATGGAAACAAGAGGAGGAACAAACGGGACTTAAAGACACAGGGTCAGAAATAACTTAAATGCTGGGGATTAGAGAGAGGGAAATATCAGCAGTTTATCTGTGTTTTATCTGGGATGAGCAGATGGGATCCTATGCCCTTAAACAGCAATGTATATGAGCTAGAGGTAGACAGACAGGCAGTGTCCAGCTGCAGGCTGCTGGCTTTCATCAGAATCATTCCGGCCACTTAGTTGACATTACATGTGGAAACTGAGCTCTTCTCACATTATCCCTTTGCCTGAGCCTTCTTTCCAGTCATGTGCTGTAAATACAGAGAGGGAGCATATCTGTGTAATTTGTTAATCCAGAGGAGTTGGCTGAGCTGCTGTTGCCAAACCATCCACTCTTGAGTCACAGAAATTCCTCCCTTCCCTGAAGAGCAGAGATTTTTCTCCAGTGACATCTGACTCACTCTGTGCTAAATGACAGCTCTCTGTTGAAAATTATGTATGTGTTCGGGATACACTGGGTTTTATCCCAGTTTATCCTGGCCCTAGTGGTGACACTTCACAGCTCTCCCTTCAACCCCTAAATCCCTGTCAAACAGGTAATTTCCATACCTAAATCTTCTGACTTCTATTCAAAATAGCCCAAAGATGGTTTTTATTGTTTCTTTTATTTCCTTTGTGGATCTGAATCTCTAACCATCATGGCACAGTAGATGCCAGTAAACATTTGGAGAGGAGAGACAGGTAAAATGTAGTCTGAAAGTGCTTAGTGGAAGGTAGTAGCTTTTGAAGTCAGGATACAGGTTTCAGCTCAAGCAGATGCAAATTTAAGGTGATTGCAACCTTTCTTTGAGATCCTTGAGAAGGCATCCCCTTTCACTATGCCTTCAAACTCTGAAGTGTCCATGGTAGAGAGGGCAAGGAATCTCTCCTGTGTGCATGTGCAGCATTTGCCATAGCGAGGCTGAGACCCGAGCTGAGACCTGGCAAAGCTACTCCAACATAAGCACGGGGTGAACTTGTTGGGTAAGGTATTGACAGGCTGTTCCAGTGCAGCACTTTGCATTGTGAAGATCAGCACGTGGATTTCTGGGCTCCTGGAGCTGCTACATCCTAATGTTATATGTATAATAATTTGGAAGTCATTGTTGTGAGATAGACATGTTTCCTTGAAAAAAAATGGAGCAATTCTCTCCACTGTGTACTTAACAGTTGTTGGGGGGTTTAAAATTTATTTAAAAAAATGACAATACAAGACTCTGCTTCTCAGCATCCAGTGGTGATGACATCTGAATCTCAGGCAAGTGACTCCATCTCTTTGTCATTCAGTTGCTCTGAGCATCTCTTCCACAGTCTGGCCCATTTTCTCCTCCTGTAAGGCAGTACTACGTTTCTCCACTTTTCCTTTCCCCAAGGCCTTGCTTTGAGCCTGTCTCAGGCTATGAGGAGTCACAAGAAGGAGACATATGGCCTGAATGGCTGCTGCTCCGGGGACAGGACAGGCTACTGCAACACACCAAGACTACTGTGGGTGACAGTATGCACGATGTGAACTGTCCCTGTGTATGTGGTACATGCTTTTCATGTAGCACACTACTGGGGTCACTGGTCACAGCACAGCAAAGCAAGGAAAGTCACAGCAAACCTGCCTTCTCTTAGTGATGTTGTTTCTGCATCCAGGTTGCTCAGGGTTTGGAGAACACATGTGGCAGTGTGGAAAGAGGAGATGAAGAGTAGCAGCAACAGCAGAGGGAGAAGATGAAATTTCATCACTGTGAATTCCTCCCTCTGAAGAGCAGACTGAGGAGGCAAGTCTCACCTTCAGCATTTTTCACAGGGCAGGATAATCATGGGGGACAGGAACAAGACAAGGGTTGTTTCTTTTTCCTGATCTACCATTTGATCTTGGACTAGTTCCTTCATTTTTTGCTGTATAACTTCCCTTTTTGTACAATGACAAAGTGTCTCATTTGTACAAAGAACATCATAATGTGTGATGAATAACTTCCTCTGGTGTCACACCGAAGTATTTCTGCTTTCATCATAATGAAATGAGAGTTGTATTCATTCATTCAAGGACTTGTTAAACTTCTCATTGTGTGTCCTGGAAAGGCATCATGAAGAAGTGGCTACAAAGGGTAAATGAGAATAATGACAACCTCTTTCTTTGGATTCTTTCTCAGTGGATTTATGTTCCCCAAGCTTCAGCAATTAAAAAAAAAAAAAAAAAAAAAGCAGTTTATGGTTTTCACTATTTCATCCAAGTTTCCTCAGAACTGGGGCCAGGTACATTCCACATGTAGGGATCCTTTTTGACCAAACTGCGTGGTTTCAAGTGTGTAACATTCATTCCATGCAATTTTGTGTTTCAGCTGAGCTCCTTTCACAGAGCTCTGTTCAAGGCTAGGGCTCTCATTTCATGCCAGCTTGCCTGCTGGCAATACAGGTGAACAGCTTCCCTCTGTGTGAAGCATCGGTAGAGTACTGCTCAAGGTACAATGGAAATCTCTGTGATACTCTTTCCTGATGCAACCCTGATACATTTTGCATGGAGGTAGAACCCAACATTTTTGAAATAACCGTTAGTGGGATCAGAAGTTTTATTGTTCAGATGATCATCTTTCAAAGACTGAAAGGCTTTTGTTTTTCACTACATCAGCTGTGTGCCTCTTGTATCTGGGAAGAAGCCTACAAACACAGAGCAGGAGAAATGAGGAAACCTCAGAATCACAGAATCATTTGGGTTGGAAAAGACCCATAAGATCATCGCGTCCAACTGTAAACCTAACACTGCCAACTCCACCACTACACCATGTCACTAAGGGTCACATCTACACATCTATTAAATACTGACAGGAATGGTGACTCCACTACTTCACTGGGCAATCTATTCCAAAGATTGACAACCCTCCCGTGAAGATTTTTTTCCTAATATCTAATCTAAACCTGCCCTGGTGCAACCTGGGGCTGTTTCCTCTCATCCTGTCACTTGTTATTTGGGAGAAGAGATCAGTACCCACCTCGCTACGATCAGGTAGAGAGCAAGAAGGTCTCCCCTGAGCCTCCTTTCCTTCAGGCTGAACAACCCCAGTTCCCTCAGCTGCTCCTCTAGACACACTCCAGCACTTCAATGTCCTTCTTGGAGGGAGAGACCCAAAACTGAACCCAGTATTCAAGGTCTCAGCAGCATCAAGCACAGAGGGATAATCACTTCCCTAGTCCTGCTGACCACACTTCTTCTAATGCTATTTCTGATAAACAATACTATTCTGATAAACAATACTTATTCTGATAAACTAATACTATTAGTTTTGTCTCAAAGCTTGCCAGCATGGAGCAGATCTGGCCGCAGTGCTTCAGCCTGAACAGCTGTTTGGATCTCTGCTCACCATCTTTAGGCAACCTGTGGGAAAAGGCGAGTAAATGTCCCTCTTCTGAGAAAGCAGGTTGGCAAAGTTGATGACCACTTCCCTAGTCCCACTGCCCACACTATTTCTGACACAGGCCAGGATGATATTTGCCTTCTTGGCCACCTGGGCACACTGCTGGCTCATATTCAGCCAGCTGTCAACCAGCACCCACAGGTCCTTTTCTGCCAGGCAACTTTCCAGCCACTCTTCTCCAAGCCTGTAGCATTGCCTGGGGTTGTTGTGACCCAAGTGCAGGAGCCAGCACCTGGCCTTGCTGCCCCTTCTGATGCAGTGAGTGAGCTGTCATCAGTCTTGGAACTCAAAACTAGTGATCACAAACTGTCAGGCTAGCCCGGGCCATGGCATCCTGGTAGGAGCTGAGTTGAGCTTATTTGAGTTAAATGCAGCTGTTTTCCCACTTTTGGAGATGCTCTCCAAGGAGGAACAAAGAGGTCCATGTCTTTCCTTTCTTAGGTATAAAGAAAGCCTGAAAAAGTTTTTATTTTACAGATATTTTGAGAGAACTTTTTGGCAGATACTTTGTACATGAAAAAAAGCAGATCTTATCTCTATGTTTTTCCTAATAGACTCTATGGACAGCTTGAGAACTAATAGGATTATGGTATCTATGATAAAGCTATAGAAAAAATATCTGAGAGAGGAAGCAAATTTATCTAAGCTGCTTAAAATGCTGGGTTTTATTAGTACATGTTTAATGCAACCCCCCTATAGACAGCTGGAGAAAAAAAAATACCAATTTGCTAAAGATTCAGCTCAGTCTGCTCTATACAGCCAATATCGCAGATATCCATGCAGTTTCACAAGAAAAAGCAGTGAAGGTGAGCCTTGACCTTTCTGATGCTTCAAAGGTTACAGAAAAGAAGAGGATGGAGACTTTTCAAGAGGGAGAAATAGTCCCACTTTTCAGCCCTTTTTTTTAATCTGTCTCAAAAAGGAACAAGCAGAGCAAAGACTCATCTAGCACTTCCTTTTGCCATTTCACCTTTCTGCTTCTCCTTACAGCCCAGGAAATGTCAGAAAAGAGCAGCAGTCAAGGCAGAAGTTTCTTGCTGGAGAGTCACCAAGTGGCAAGCAGCCCAGCTGTGTGTCTCCCACTCATCCTTGAGAAGATGACCTTGAAAGTGATTCTGGGCTTGAAACATCCCAGAATGTTTCAAGTAATGAAATAAAAACCAAAGTGCTATTGCTCAGACAGCAGGGTTTTTTGGGAGCACTGAAAGTCCCAAACAAAGGCGCATCATCCAAATAACCCTTTCTACCAATTGCTTTGCAGATCTTGTACAAAATGATGCAAAGAGAAGGCTTTGCTTGGTGTTGCCTTACGGTGTTTTACCTCCTGCAGAAAGTAGCAGTATTGTGGAGAATTAAATCAGGGAATATAAGAAAAGGAGGGTGCCTTCTGCTCAAAGAAGCAGAATCCTGCACATTTATCCACAGTTCTGTCACAGAAGACCCACACCTCATCTGGGTTCCTTAAGACAAGCTTTTCATCTATTTGCATTTGATTTTTCCAAGTTCCTTACTTACCACCTCAAGCTTTCACCATCAGGAGAGTGGGCACTGACAGCAGTAACAGAAGACAATGGGAGTCTGCTCTGGTACTGTTAGACAAAATTTAAAAGCAAACAAAGAACGAAACAAAAAACCTCTCACAACTGTCTAAGCATCTCATTTTGAACCATGGAAACAAATATACTCCTGAGCTTAATCTGGCAGCCCATCTGTCTCAGCCCTTCAAATAAAAAATGAGATACAGTCACCACTTTCTTGCTCAGAGCTGTGAGAAAGCATTCATTAACTGTTCTGAGGCATGACACTAGGGTGCTTATTTGAGTATGTTCAGAAGAAAGATATTCAAAGTAAACAACCCTAAATCCACTATTGCCATAAAGAGGTTAATTACCTTTGTGTCTGCTTTCAGTCAAAATTCCATCAGGAAATATATACAGTTATCCCACAGAGATGTTGATATCAAGCATGCTTGTTAAGGTACAGATTACTATGATGTATGGAGTTCAGCGTAAGGTCACAAATGCAGGGACCTACGTGTATGGCAGTGGGAGGATGTGGAAGGAAGCATAATGCATCGGCAAGTGGTCAGAAAAGAATGGAAAATAACACCACTGCAGAGATGTTTAAGTCCACAAGAAAGTCAAGCAATCCATATTTTAATGAAGAATGATCAGGCTCCTGCCTGGATAGGAAAGCAATAAACTAGTTTCAGAGAGAGGGATCACATCTGCCTGCATCCCCTGGAAGGGTTCAAGGGGAGATCAGGCTTGAGAAATGTCATAATCTGCCCAGCCAAGTCCTCTTGCAGGTTAAGCCTGAGGTGAAAGGCATATGGACAGAGACTACTCCAGCCAGCCGAGCACAGGGAAAGGCTGCAAGGAATGGCTGGGAAAAAGGCAGAGAGAAAGGGAAGGAAAGCATAAGAAGGAGTCCAAATGAATCTCAAATATTTTTTTCCTTCCATTGCTTCACTTGTACCTTTCATAAATTTTGTGACAAAACTATTTATTTTGGATCTCAGGAATAAATACTTTTCTTTGTAACTGATCTTATGCTTACTTGAATTAAGAGTGATTTCAAGGCAACTAGATAATAGCAAGACACATTTCTCTTAAGGCTATGCCAGTTCTTAAAGTGTGATGCTGGGGACACTTCCCTTGCTCCCAGTGTATTCTCCGTGCTGTGCCCTGCAAGCTTCCATACAAGCCAATTCAGAGAGAGAGAAAATAGCTCTTGTCATATCAGATGATATGACTGGGAAAAAGCAACAAGCTTCTGGGCTCACTTATGCTTGTGTGCTTGAAAACTTGTCTGTTTTTTTCTAGCTATATCACTTGGCCTAATCAACAGTTTTCCTCCTCCCGTGAACTGTGCCATATTACTAGTCATGTGATTTTAATCACATTTTTTTCCTCTATTACACAAGGATCATATATTTTAAGAGGCTGAGTTAGGACAGAGGAAGCAAAGGATAAGAAAAAACAGTGGCTAATCCATTATGCCAGGAATATGAAGTAATTACACTTCTGGAGACTTTTGAACCCTTTTAAACCTCCCATTCGACCCATCAATTTAAACCAGATTATGATCTAGGTCTGACAGTTCTTCCCCTCCGAACAGAGCAACAGCTGTGACTGGTGAACTTGTTTCAGTTCACCCCGTTCAAGAAAGCATTTTGGGACCCATTCAACTGTAACCATTATCTTTACGTAGATCAGATCGATTTGAGAGCTTTTTTGCCTGCGTATGCTCCACCACAGGGTGGAGTTGCCTGGTTTTGGTGCAGTTCTCCATACCAGCCAGACATCAGGTCTTGACTGGGCCTCCCCATGAGGTTGCCGTCTCTTTCCAATTGTCCAAGGGCACCGTCTGTAGAGATGCTGGGTTACCTTGTTCAGCAGACAGCTGCTGTGCCTGAAGTGTCACTGTGGCATCTTCGCTGGCGCCATCCCGCAGGGCACAAGGATAGGAGCGTCTCTTCCTGACATTTCTTTTTGGGGGGGTGTTTGGGATAATATTTGGGATATTTCATGGCAGGGAAAGTAAACGCTCAGATACAAAATCTTGCAGAATGCAATAATCTACTTAAATAAAAACAAAAGTATAGAAAAGTAGTGGACAAAGTAGTGAAAAATTGTCTGTGTCTCAGCATTTGACCTGAACAACAAATCAGAATTGCCTTGTTCTTCAGTTATGTTTTTTCTTCCACTCTTTTCTTCCATGCTACAGAACAGCTTGTTTTGACTGCCTAATCCTACCCACTAGGAGAAGACCTTCTGCTATGAAAACATTTATTTGATCCCCTCACCTGCTAATATTTCCCATCCTTTGTGAATTCCTCAGTTTTATATAGCCCATCGCCAGCATCTGGCCCTTTTGCTTTGGTATTAGACATCTTCTACTGTCCTCTTCTTTCTCTCTTGCAGAGAAGTTGAAGGAGCTAATGAACACTTGTAGCCAGCCCATCCTCCCAAAGTGTTTCCCTTAGGCAGGCTATCAGTAAGGTTTAATGACTGACACCTTCCTTTTCTAGCAGGCACTCGTTGAGACACTGACACACAGCTTTCTATGGCAGAGTAGTTCTGGAAACCAGAATTCATGACTGGGACTGAAGCACCTGCTCCAGAGCAGGGTTTCTGCTTCAAGTAAAGGCATTTGCAGAATGTCCTGTGGAGTTTGCTGTCACACTCGCCATATTTAGTTCTGTGTTTCATAAATCAGAAGTTATTTTACACAAGAGGTAAGATGGGTAAATCAAAGGCAATTTGCAATACTAGAAGAGCCTCTCCGATAGTGGGTGCCCAAGGCTGCACCCCAGACCAAATAACTGTCTGGCAGTTAATGCTCAGATCACCCATGCATTAGTTTCTGAGGAGTCAAAAGAGAGTACAGGAAAGGTAAGTGCCTTTCATGGGAAACCCACTATCTGGAGAGATTAATCTTCCATAAATACATTCCTTATTCTGGGTAACTACAAAGAATTAAAAAAAGCAATTATGCATTTCTGCGGAGGCTGAAATTAGATGTTCATTGCCTGTGATCTCCAGGGAGTTCATATTTATTTCGTTGAACATGTTACTAGCACTGGGAAAATATTCTCTTTTCCTGAACATTTGCCCTTTATAATGTTGCCAAAGCTTTACAGAATGATGAATCATTCTTTCATGACAATAGTGCTATTTTTTCTCGTTTGTAACATAAGCAATTTTTTTTTTTTTTGGTGCAAAAATTTCAGACACCTCATAGTGATGTTGCAGTGGGCCCTAAAGACTGTGTATTTGAGCATATGAGAAAAAAAGTGCATGAACTGATAGAAAAAATAAAAAATCATGATGGTTGTGGTAAAATTAGGCAATCAAAAACCCACGTCTCTAGGGCTGCATGTATACTTGGCAGTGAGATCCACGTGGTAAGTAATGGGGAATTGCAGAGGTGAAGACAGAAGTTCATCGGGAAGCACTTGAGGCTGTAGCAGATGAGGACAGTGGTAGCTGTGCTGCTGCTGTGAGGAGCTATGAACTAGGAATAGCAGTGGGCATTGCAAGACAGAAATATAGTGAATTTACATGAGAGTAAAGCATCAGGTAGAGGGTAGCTGGTTGCCATAGCTCAGTTAGACCTCCCTGCAGCCCCTTCTGAGCTGCCTTAGAGAAGGACAGAAATACATGTAAGCTATAATGGCTGAAGAGAAAAGCATATGGATCAAATTTGTCTGAGAGATAGGAAGAAAGAGTAGGAACTAATGTTTTTTTCCTCACACCTGACAACATGGGTGTAGCAAGTTGTCTAACACGGATATGAAGCTATATGTAGCTTAATACACATATTTAAGACACATAAAGAGGGATGAGCTGAGACCAAGCAACTGTGGCTGATAGCATAAGGTTAAGGTGATTAGTCCAGACCGAGGAATGTCTAGGGGGAATTTGCAAAGATTCCAAGCATAGTCTAAGCAAGGACCTAGGGAGGCAGACCACACAACAAGCTGACTTCAATACAAGCATCAGAAGGGTAAGTTACCCCTACACTTCTCAGCTATAGGTTAGTTATATCACCTTAGTGATATATCTAATATATCTAATATATATAATATCACTAATAGTGATATAGTGAGCTGGGTCCTGCTCCGGGCAGGCCAAAGAGGTGGTTGCTGCAATGGCAGCTGCATCCCAGCAAGACAGCAAGGAGGGACAGAGGGGAGCATGACTGAGAGAACGATGCAATGCTTTGGTCTGATCAGTGGGATGGCCCCTGTGGGATACTCACCTCATCCCAGTCGTTGCATTTCAAATGGATGCTGTGGGACTACAATATGGGGAGGAAAAGGGGAGAGGCAAGGATAAAACATTAAACTGGTCTCTTGGTAGCAATTAAAAAACCCATTCGAATCATCTTGCCAAAAAACAGTAACCTGCTGAATCAAGAAAATGTTAGAGAGGTATGGTTTAAGTGTTCACTTTGGCTTTAAGGAACCAAAGGGTAATTTAATGAAAGAGAATGGGGCCAGTTGAAATCTAACCAGAGCAATGATTCTTGGTGCAACCTGTAGGTAGAAAATTCATCATTTCTACTGCATACCTTTGGGATCAAAGTCTTAGCAAGTTTAAAAGGGGCATTAGTCATATGGGTAGATAGCAAGAAGTAAGGAGTATAATTGCTAAACCATGAACATTTTATAAGTTGAGTTAGTCTTTATTAGTGGAGAATATGATGGAACTGTGGGCTAGAACAGGTTATTCCAATGAGTTTATTATCTATATCCATTGAAATATATGGTCCTGACCATTTCTGGATGCAGAACACTATACAAAGAGGATACTCAATCTTGTTTGGCCTGACTGTGTTTATGTGACAATATTCCAACAGACTTATGAATGCTAGGCCTGAAAGAAAAGGAGGGATTGAGGAGTGAAGCTTTTTGGCAGAGTAGTTTGTAGTCCAATAATGAAATAGCAGGGGATACTTCAGGTCAATCCTAAAGTGCACTGCAGGAGTCATTCAGTAATAGAAGTCATCCATTATCACTCAGGCACAAATATTTTGAAAGGAAAAATTCTGGACAGGCTCAGAAAAGCTGGATGGATCGTCTTTCTGATGAGATTTCCATAGAGAAGTTACAGTATTTGCAAGGCTGCCAATTTTTAAGCAATCCTCTCTCTCAGCCAGTTTCTTTATTTCCCTCCCCACACTACCAAACATGATTAGATCATATTAGGAATGTATTGCTTGCCAAATTTCATCTCCAGTTAACCATACTGAGCACTGTGACCTTATAAAAGAATCTTAAACTGATTAACTTGTTTACACCGTGCCTATGTGCAGAGGGGGGAAAAAGAGTCTCACCAACTTGTTTTGGAATACTATTTATTAACACATCTTGATTTATGTTTTCCTCCTCTCTGCAGTTGATATGTCACATTTCCAAGGAAAACACTGTAAAGAAAGCAGTGTTTCCACCATAGTTGTGATCACATGGAAGAAGGGGATGATATATCACTACATACACTCCAGATAGGTGGGAATATGAACATCTCTGCCATCTTACTGTTCCCATGTATTTGTCTACACTGTGGCCCACATGGCTCCTTTTAGTGGGGAAAAGTCCTAAGACATTTAAAACAGCTCATCTGTGCTGGCCTGTAAGGCTTTACTCTTCTAAAACAGTAGACAAGGTCTGGCACTGAAGGGCAGTTCCTCACATGATACTTATCTGCCACCCTTCTGGCATCTGTACTCTGCAGAAGCAGACAATATGTAGCTTCCTGATGAATGGCAACCCAAACCAGTGCAATCTGTTCCGTGAAATGCAGGTTTGCAGATTAAGTCAATATTGCACTTTACATTTTTTATATGACATGTGGTCCTCACATAAATTAACCAGATTGGGTTTGTGTTCACCTTACCGATTATCAGACATCCTAAATGCCAGGGTTTACATCAAAGGTAGTAACCTGAAATCCCTTTCTAGTGCATAGTGAAGAACAACAAACCCATCCTAATGTTGATTTTTAAAAGAGTGCTAAAAAAATCACATACCAGAAGTTTCTAGTTCTCTCCATTTATAAAGAAAAGCACCTAAAGCACCAACTTACATATCTTCACACAATCACCTAACATGGTGAGATGAATGGTAACCTTATTACTGAAACAGAAGATCCATGAAAGAGCACAAAATGCTAGAGGCCAGGACTGAGAAATGTCAGTTGAATTACACCTTAGATCAGGAATAGAAGATGTGGCAGAAGAACCAATTTTTGCTGATTGACTCCAGAAGAAAAAAGCAGAAAAGCTATGTATTATGAAAAGTGATTGCTGTCTACCTTAGGTACTCATTGTCATATTCCACCACACACAACAATCCCATTAAGTGGGTCAGTGAGTTGCTATTGCAGACTTCTGCCTAAGATCTTTTACTCATAATGACATGTGTCACAGTTGTACGTTTAGAGTAAAGAGATAAAAGCTGCATGTGAAAACTAATTAACCAATTTAAGGTGCTGGTGTTAGCTTCAGCCTTGAGATACCACTGTTACATGCTAATTGTCTAAAAACCAGTGCTTACTGGGTGACTTAGGAAAGGCGCATAGTTTATAAATTTTAACACATGAAACCATTTGGCAAACAAAGCTGAGGACATCAAGAAGACAAAAATTTCCCCCAGAGATCAAATAGCTGGATATACTCAGTTGTGCTCCTGTCTTTAACAGGGGCTATTTCTGAAGGCATACAAAAGCCAACACTGGAGAGTTGTGACACATGCAGTCCATACAGGAAATTTCTTCTTAATGTTTGTTTTGATAGTGTTTGGGAAAATTCTTGTTCATAAGCACATTTAATACAGGAAGGAATAATTAATTTACAATTTTGCCTGAAGCCCCATGGATCAAGATGATAAAGCTATTTGAAGTGGTGCACTCATATTACCTATGCCTATACTGCATGCAAAGGATGGCCCCATGACTGCCCCAGGAGACAAACTGCCTGTCTGCCATAGGCTGAGCTTCCAGGCATGGACTGCAGTACAACTGGAGCACCATTTCCAGCACCTATGGGATAATGTATGCCCAGACCAGCCAAGATGTAAGTTAAGACAGGCAGGAAAGGAAACAAACCAGTCTCACAAACACTCCAGAAGGTTCTGTTTCAACATAGCAGAGACATTGCCTTTGATTTCTGACAAATATGTATCAGCTGATCATCAGGACCCCTATGGGTCTGCACTGAAGGCCTCTGAACTCAGTGTTAGTCTTTCCACTCACTTCAGTGGCTTTGGACCAACCTCTTTTGGATTTAAAACACATGAAGAGGAATCTAAAGCAAATGTCAATGGCCAAGAGATTCTTCAAAGAGACCACAATAATTGAATACAAACAATGAAATTATGAATAGAACCAAATATATAGGGAGAAAAACCCCACAAGACTCAAAACTCTTTAGCACAAATGAAAAATTCTTTACTGGATCCAAGGCCAGCTTATCCAAGTCCTTCCTGAAGCAATTTAGACTACCTGAAGCAGATCTTTCTGTGTAGACTTTTCTCTCCTTGCTCAATTTTGTGTGTTACAGTGCAATGGCAGTTCAGGAAGGTCTCGAGGAGCTATGGATAGGTATCAGAAGTTTAAAGCTATGCTGTCATGAGGCACATACTCTCACTGTGGTTTCAATATAGAGAAATAATAACAAGAATTGAGAAATGGGGATTTTCTAGCAGGACAGATTGCAATGAAATTGACCGTTCCTTCCTTTTACTGCTTAAACCTGTAAGATCGAAGTCCTGCTGGAGAAAACAAGAATTACTATTATTTCTTTTCAACTCCTTTTTGTTGCTTTTCTTCCACAAAGAAATGTTTAAAGTAATAAAAATCAATACCCCATCTGTCAGCCTGCGTGCCACCAAAAGTTAACAGTTGGAGTAACAATGGTGTGGTAAAATCTTTTACTTTGCTTCAACTGGGTTTTTTCCATCTTCAAAGAGAAGCAGCAGTGTTGATTTCCAATCCTGGAGGCTGCTACATAAATATTTACTAAAAACTCTGATACACCTTTTAACAATGAATGTTGAAGGCTGTTTTATTTAGAAAATCCTGTCACTTCAATACTACCAAAGCAGTGGTCTGGTGCTAGTCTGTTGGTAATCCCAGTGGGAAGTCTATTTATTTTTATTTCTTGTACAAACTAGACGGCACACTGCAAAATGAAAGCCTCATTCCTCTTTGCTGCTGAGGGTGGCAACTGCAGTAAT
This sequence comes from Chloroceryle aenea, assembly GCA_013399075.1. NCBI lineage: Eukaryota > Metazoa > Chordata > Aves > Coraciiformes > Cerylidae > Chloroceryle > Chloroceryle aenea. Next base: position 260,576 of record VWZY01001620.1, on the reverse strand, counting down.
GAGAGCAACACTCCACATTTCTGGATGTGTGTGAAGTCCAGCCAGCCCAGGAGTCAGGGAGAAAGCTTTCTGTGTGATCCTGACATCACGTCTCCACAGTTTCAGTTAAGGTTATCCACTAAGAACTTCAGGCTTCAAAAATTTAAGAGTGTCATTTAGTTCCACTGAATTCAATGGATTTACTGATTTAACCAAAGTTAAGCACATGCTAAAGTCTTTGCTAGGTCAGAACTTAAAATACCATTGCAATCAGTATTTTCATGGATATTTTAAACAGAGGTCTCATGAACTATATAAAGTCTTCCATTAACTTGAATGAACCTTTTAGCTCTTTTGTGTGTGTGTGTGTGTATAGAGTCTTTTTCCTTGATTAACAGATTATAAATCTTCTAAATCTCCCCAGTTTATATAGCTATAAGTAACAGAATTATACTAAGATGATTTTTTTTGGTGGTGTTAGATACAGAAAGGGAGATTTCTTGATACAAACATAGCCTTCCACTCACTGAACCTGCGTTCCTGAAAAGTGTGACAGTTAGTGATTTGACAGATAGCAAAACAAATTTCCCCACAGGAATTAATGTAAGGGTGGTGGGTGGGATCTGTGTTTCAGAATTCACACAGTTTAAATACTGTTACAATGTATGCTTTTTCCAAATCATATCCTGACACCACTGTCTTAAAAAAAATAATAAAAGAAAAAATATTGGAAAACATTTTTCATTATTTTTTCTTAAGTTTAAGTGAAATGTCGAAAGTGGTTTGGCACACCGGAGTTCAAAGATGACAAGGATGATATAGAGAATAAATAAGTGGAAGCAGAAACATCAAGACTGTCAGCTGCCAATTCAACGTCTGATACGGACAGAAGAGGAGAACAGGATGCTGCTTTTCAGCAACTTGCTTTTCAGCACCAAGTTTTGCGCTAGTGGAAGATACTGATGACTTTTTCTAAAAATAAATTTGAAGACAACTTCATATTGACCTGCGATTTTGATCAGTATATCTTTTTATAACTTGAAATAAAATTTTGGGAGACCCTGATGACCTTGTCCAATAGTTCTCAGATGGACTACTGCTCTGAAAGATCTCATCTACTACATCTATTAGTTTGAGCAATCTTGCTCTCTCTTTCTGAATCATTATATTTTTATTGTCTTTGTCATCTTATTCAGGTCTTCTCCTTCTTGTCAAGGTCAATCAAGGGAGAAGGTGAAAAATACTGGGAAATAATTAGCATAGGAGGGTATTAAATGATGGATGGCAGAATTCCCAAAAGATGCATCGGGAAGATACATGGCATATTACTGTACGTTTCCAGATTATTTACTTGTATGACATGTAAGATGATGGTATAGTAGGTGAATGATTTTATTACTCCTTGCAGTTAGAATTTCACAGTTGTTCCTAACTAGACTTTTTCACAGAACATTCGCAGGGACATTTTGGCAAATTTGACCTACAGGGACAGAGAAAGTGAGCCTTAATTTCAGTTTTTATGAGGATCGATTAAATGAAAAAAGGAAATCACAAAAGAAGTGCACGTCAAACTAAACTCTTAATTTGTTAAACATCTCTGCTCAAGTCTTACATCACTCCATTATCTAACTGCAATGCAGTTACAGCTCACGTGAATCTTATTTCCACAAGTGCTATACTTTTGCATTTCCAGTTTGGAAAATGAGATATTCAGCATCTCTGAAGAGCTGACCTTCCACCAATTACTTCCAACATACATTTTTCCGACCTTTATTTCATGCACACATTTATCTGGCTGGACATCATGCTGCAGTGCTAGGCTGGCCTTCTAGGTGGAGCACAGTTAGGTTTCCATCTCAAAATCATATTCTTTTCTTGGCTGTCCTGCTGATTCACATGTACCCAAGACCATAAAACATAAGCCCAACTTAAAAAAAAACAAAACAGGTGCTAATTTTCTGTGTCTCTGTGATCAGGTTGATTCTGCTATATAGACTAAAAATTTTATTCATTAATCTAGAAAGCCTTATTTATTAAGCCACAAAGCAAAAATCTGTATCACTAGAATGACTTCATCTACAGGTTGTTTATGTCCATGTAGGGAAATAATGTAATTTCAGTTGTTTTTTATTAGCATCTTGGACTGTAATATCAACTCCTGACTGATTGTTAAATAAACTTGACTACTGGCTATTTTCTATTTCAAACTAAACATTTCACCTGTTCCTTTTCTTACACATTGCTATGGTAAAGATCATCATAGACTGTACACAAAAGTGAAACACAGAATGATGACTGAAAAAAAAAACTATCCAGAGAGATTAAGACATGAAATAACAACTGAAAAAAAAGCATATTATTTCTTAGGTGCCATTAAGCAGTCATATTTTTCTGGCCATATTTTGCTGATCACCAGCCCAGAAATGTATTTGGGATCAAACTTTAAACTATCTTGTTTTTCCTGACAAAATATTTTCAATGAATACAAACATTACCGTTGCCTTTACAAGTCCCTTTAGATCAAGTGCTGTAATGTGTGCTGGTGCTACAGCTCCTAATCTTTTGTTTTTTTCCCATTCTCACCTGTTTATCTTTCCTGGACTGTGATGCCTCAGTCACTAAGGATTAACATCCCACACAGAGATGGGAAGAGTTTGTGCAGCTCAGGACAGAAAAAGCCGCACACAGTGTCCTTTCCTGTAGGCGCCTGTGTAGGTAGGCTGCCACAATTCTACTGTGGTTCAAAAATGCTGGATATTGCATCACACACATTTGGCAGAACTAAGCCCAAAGGACAAAGTATACTCTTAATACTGCTAGAAACTTATTAAAAATTCCTCAGATGTTACAGTAAAGTCAGGGATTTATTTTAAAGGTGTGTTTTAGGGGCAAACACTTTGTAATCGCTCCTCTAAAAGGACCCCCTTATTTGAAAATAATGTTTTGAGGGGATGAATAAAATATAACTGATAAACTTCCATTAACAACTCTTGATGCTACTCTTAAAAGTCCGTGTCTGAGTTATATTTGACATGTATTTTCCCTGTAAGATACAAGCCCTTTCCATCCTCTCAGCTGGTCCATTTTCTTTTACAATATCTTTTAAATGGTTTCTTAAGATTTTGTTTGTGTGGGATGGGTATTATTGGGCAGTCACTAAAGTTCAAGACCTAACTCAACCAACCCTTCTGGGAGCACATTTGAGCTCAGATGAATCAAACTCTTTCTTTGGCAGAAGACTCCACTAGTTTCAGTGGGAATCTTGCCTGTGAGAAGGGTAAGAAATGGGCTCCAAATGTTCTTGTAAGAAGGATGTCCTGTGAAGGCATCCAGTGTGTAGTAGCGAAAATGAATAACATTGAAAATCACAGATTTCCTTCCAGCAGAACCTCTGGAGTTTTGGAAGATCATCAGGGCCATTTGGGATGGAATCATCTGAGCAGAAGTCACAAAAGAAGAGTTTTCTCATAACATTCCAGCAACAGAAACAAGAGATTTCAATAGTTTGTGAAAATGGGGGGAAATATGAAGGTCAGTAACATTTCAAAGACTCAAAATAAAGTCCTTCTGGCTCCAAGACAGTGATTTTATTTCAAGCCCAAACCGATTTTATTCAGAACTATACATCCACCCCTATTTATTCTTCAGAGTGTCCTCTCAAAACCAGAACTTCAAGTACCAAACAGGGGTCAAGTTACTGTGTCCCTTCTTGACTCACCACTGCTTCAGGATATGAACCTCAGCATATCTCCCCACACAACATTTTTTTCCACACTATAAAATAGTGGTGTTCTTTTCTGTTCTGGAGGACTGGACCCTACAGCATTTTCATGTCTCAGATTTGATGGTGGATTATTAGAAGTACAAGTTAGTGGTATTAACTGCACATTAATTATTCACTCGGTAGTCATTAATTATCAAAGAGCTTGTTTTAGTCTAGGTTGAAATAGATTGCTAGGCCTTTTAAAACGTGTATTAAAATATAATAACTATCAATATTTGCAGCACACTGTTTTACAATTCAATTTTGGTGGAATGCAATTTCCAAACCTGTACTCTTAACTATGTTCAGGAACAGGGCAGAGACAAACACTGAAGCCAAATGCTACAGTGAGATTCCTCAGCAGCACAGACACATGGTTAAGAGCTTTTAGCTTTCTTTCATTGAGGATTACATACAGTCTGAAATATTTGGCTGGTGCAATCTGCCCATTTTGGTCCCTGTCTCTTAATAGGAATGCAAGAGGTGCATTCAGGAGCACTGTTTAAGTTGCCCAGAGTCCTTCCTGGGGCTAAAGCTACATGCTACCAGACAAACCATGTAAACAGGCAATATGCAAATCCATGGGCTCATGGCTGAATTCACTTCTTTGGCTGTTGAGCCATTCTCTAAAGAGGCACTGGATACACCAACAGAACTGAAGGTTCAGGTGCCAAGGTGCCAAGGCTAAGCACTGAAGAGAATGCTGAGTGCAATTTTATGATCTGATGACTACCTTGCCTCAGAAACACCACCACCAAAAAGATGCAATATATGTACTGGCTTTCCCCTTTATCCCACTGTTCCACAAAGCAGGAAGGCCACTTTCCCACCCCAAGAGAAGAAAGCGACACTCTGCAAAGTTGCTCATTTTGCAGGACAAAAGCACAACTTCAGCTACTCCTTTTCTACTGTGTTGGATGTCTTGCCACAGGAACTGGCTCAAACAGAAAAATAACTCTGGCCCTGGTGGGTATGTTTTCCCCAGTGATTCTGGTCTTTATGAGAAACTTAAGTATTGTGTTCTCTATGTCTGGCATTAACACTCCATTTCCCTGTGTCCAGCCTCATTCAGTGCTCTGGGATTTCCCTTCACACACCAAAGTTAGATTTTGGCTTACGTCCTCATGAGACTCCCCTCAGAGATATCTAAGCCTCAGTTATCTGTAAGCCAACCTTCAGTCCTTAAAGGACTTACTAGGTTAAATCATTTGTTTACTAGAAATAAGGGCTATGAAATAAACTAATCACAATTCCACAGACATTAAAATAGCTTTTCATTTCTTTGTGAAGAGGTAAGGGCTCCCCATTTTCACTGTTTTCATCTGCTTTTGGGGGACTTCCATTCTTTTTTCCTTAACTTTCTCCTACTGCCACTGACCAACAATGGCTTGTTAGAGGAACCACGGATGGAATTAGAGAAGAGTTTTGAGCATATGTGTGAGTCATCTGAAAGGAGCAGAGAGACACCAAGGCAGGGTTTCAGTGCTCTGGGGCATGAGATGCTCGTCATGGGTTCTGGAAGAATGTGGTAGCTGAACCATAATAGGGCCCAGTGGGACTTGGAGCCTCCTCCTCAGCTGATGAGTACCTGGGGTGCCAGCTGGGCTGGCTCAGCAAGGAGGGCTCCCATGTCCTCGGAAAAGCAGAAAAGCTTTAGTTTGCTTGTTAGGACTTCCAGTTTCGTGGATTGTTGTTGCAATGGCTCCTGAGCTCAGGGATTTCCACTCGACAGCCTTGGTTTCTGCACCTTTTGCAAAATTTGTGAACTTTTTGCCTGTGATGTCAGAGGTAAAGAACAGGATCTGCTATGAAATATAGAGGGGTGTGGTATTGTTTTGTATGGATGGTGCACAAACACTACAAAAATTGTTCACAATTAAAAGTCGGTAGGTTGGTGGACAGACAAGTATAACCTAGGGAGATGTCTGGATAAAGAATTTTACCCTGTGAAAGACCACCTGCCACCTGAAGGTGTAACAGATTTTCTACTGCAGTGAAGTACTCAAGACTTCTACTGGTTATTGCTCTCAAATTTTGAGGCTGCTCAACATGCCTAAGAGCTTTACAAACAGCTGCAGGTATTTGTTAAAGCTTTCTGAGATACTTGAGTTTCTACTCAGAAGCAGATGCCAATATTTCAATTTTTCCCTCTCACAATATATGTACATATTGAAAAATTTCTACAAAAAATGAAATTGAGAAAGTCTGAGTTAGAACTATGAAATATTTCCTTTGGGTAGTATTGAAAAATTGTAAAAGAAAAACATTAGGGAAAAAAAAAAAAGAAAGTACATTGCTATGAAATATGGGCTGAAGACCAGCTAAAATCAGTAGCATGTGCTAATACAAAAGGCAAAACAAAATATGACACAAAGATAAAATCCAAATTAAATGGTCTCCTTTGTTTGGATTGAACATTTCCTCAATATCAACATGTTCCGACAAAAACTTCCAGTTTTGCCAAAATTGCATTTCCTGGCAGAAATGGACTCCGTGAAGAGGTTTTGACTAGCTTGAGTGCCTGTATGCCAAGTGATTCCTTTTGTGTTTTGTGGTTTTCATCCGCTGTGGAGTGAACTTTTAGTGAGCCTCATTCATTCAGCTGCCCCACCATAAAAATGCATGGCTATTTTAAGCATGTTGTAAAGTGGAACATGTCACTTGGCCAGGCTGCCCAGTCACGGGATCGTGGGCCAGGAATCCCTCTCTGCACCCACCCCATGCCCAGTCCTGCGGTAGGGGCAGCACCCTGGGGATGCATCAACCCCTGCAAGACTAAAGGGAGGATGTACGAAGTGCCTCCTTCTGGAGATGTCTGTAACTTCAGCTCACGCACAGCAACTGGGATGACTCATGTAAATAGATATCCACATTTCTGTTTCTTCCCCCTTTACAATATCTTTTTTTTTTTTTTTCCGAGGTGAAAATTACTATCTCAGAGCTGAGCACTGAGCCAATAAACCCACCACAAAAGGGATTGGCTGCCAGAGTCCAGAAAGGGTTAAGGCAGCAGTTGGAGAGGTTTGGGGTGACGTCGTCCTTCTGGACGCCTGAGAAGTCTCTTGAAGGTAGTTCCCCTCTGGTGAGGATGGGAGCGAGCTGAGGTCTGAAATCCGAGATCCCTCGCAGCCTGGAGCTGGTGAGGTCCCAGTAAAAGCTGTTTGCCTGCTTTCCCTTCCCGAGCAGTCACACCGCTGCACTGGCCTGGGCAGGATGGAGCGAGCCCCCTGGACACATGTAGGACTCATTCTCCTCCAGCTCCTGCTCATCTCCTGCTTGCCAAGAGGTACCGTAAGTGAGCGTGTGCGTTCCCGGCACGGCAGAATGAGCCCTTTTCCTTCAGCGTGGTCAGAGGGGTTTGATCTCATGCGCTGTCATGGGAAGTAGAGAGATCCGCAGGGATGGTAATAACAGAAAGAAGGGTCTCCGTTTTATTTATTTTCTTCTTGCTGGCATGGAGAGTATGTGGGGGGAGCTTTGCCCAGGAATGATTTCCAGGCAAACTTAACAGCCTTAAAGAGAAACAACTGGCTGGATTTGTTTGCCAATGGCCATCAAGAAAAGGGTATGCAATCACTTTGCTTACTACTGCTTTATTTTCTCAACACTCAGTGCTAAGGAAATGATGATAAAAAGAGGCATTTAAGTCTCTGAATTGTAAGGCGTAATTTGTTTAGTTTGGCAAGACAGAGACCTTCCCCTCCAGCCCCAACACCAAGAAAGAAGGCAAGGGAGGAAAAAAAGTGAAGGAAAAAAAAATAAAACAAAAGCCACACATTGTTTCCGACCTAGGCTTTAGTTCTGCCAAAATTAGTCCTTCGAAGGGGAAGCCTCGTTAAAGCAGAATGATCTTTTTTATACTCAAGTCTCACTCCAGTTTCTGCTGAACCAGCATGTATGGTTTCTTCTTGATAAAGTTAAGCAAAAAGCATTTACTGTTGAGTGCAAATTTGCTGCTGTTATGGCCATGATCATGGGATGTTTACACCTGGAGGTGGCTGGAGCTGCTGGAAGCAGTGAGCTGTCAGCATTGCAGGCTGCTTTCTCAGGAGATGCAGCCCTAAGGACTGGGTGGCAAGGTGCCCTCATATCACCCTCCCTTCAAGCTGCTGCAGACTGTGGCACTCCTAGCAAGGTAAATGCCTGTCAGGTAGGCAAGCACCCAGGTTGGGATGGCTATAAATAAACAGTGTCAAGGATGGTACTTCAGAGCCTGCCCTGCCAGAGCCCATGGCAGAGGGTCTTCCTCTGCAATGCCATTCCTCCCTGCTGACCTCTCGGGGCCTAGGGTGTAGGTGAGAGGTGGTGACCAGGGATGTCTGCCCACCAGGCCGGCTGACAGTGCCTGCAGCTGTCCTGGGAGACTGACGTCCTGACAAAGTTTCTCTCTGGAACATGAGCACATAAAGCTTCTCCATGCCTCCGTCCCATGTGTACCTACTTGTCCCTGTGGTGACCTGTCCTCCGGCCACATACCACCTCGCACACTGGCCAGACGAGGTGGCTCTGCGGCATGTGCCAGAGCGGCATAGAAGGGTGGCAGAGCAGTCCTAGACATGGGCTGCAGCTGTCAAGCAGCTAGGTGGGCAACAAATCTCCCCTAACTATGTGAGCACATCTCCCTCATGGCGAGAAGCTGGTCCACAGAGCGAGCAGGCACTGGGCTGCTGCAGGCCCCCTGGGCAGCAGTGACAAGGGGCAGCAGGAGGAAGGACAGTAACAGGCAATGGGACACAAGCGCTGTGGGGGTGCGAGCTTGGGAAGGAGGATGCTTGTTTCCCTTGACCAGCTCTTCACAAGCCAGGAGCAGTGCGAGAAGGGCCTGGGGGACACATGGAAGAAATCTGTCCCTCTCGCCCTTCCCTTCCTCACCGTGCCTCCCTGGATCTGCTGCCGGTGGAGCACCCGGGGTGGGCATTTGCCCAGCACACAACTGGAAGCATGAGGAAGGGGCCAGGAGCTCCCCTCTGGCAGCAGCAGGAGGGGCACTTCCAGACAGGGGAGCAATTCTAAAGTGCAGCAGCCTTAGCATGTCAGGACAGGTTGGAAAATAGCATTTTGCCTCCTCCCCACAGATGTATCCAATTTTTATCCATATTTATCACACCCAGTTGCAAAGGGCTTGCCTTGCGAGTTGGGGGCAGGAGTTGGGGAGGTCTGGGAATTGATTTTGGGAATAAACTTGAAATGCAAGTGACTCATATTTCCTTAAAAATATATGTGTGTTTGTGTGTGTTTCTGCCTATCTAAATCCTTCCCAACCTCTCCTCCCCTCCCCCTCCAGCCTCTGTCTAGAGAAGTGGAGGCCAGATGCACTCGGATGCATCCAGATGCATTCAATCTTAACAAATGGGTTACTTCAGTTCACATGTTTAGGTTCCTAGCATGGACAAAGGGAAAGAAACTTCCTTTTCATTTGGGAGAAAAGCTGGGGTTACTCACTCTTGACCCCAAGGTCAAGGGGCTCCCAGGAGTCCCTGCAAGCCTGCCCATGCTCAGAATTTGGCTTTCCACCAGCCCAGAGGGAGCCCTCTGTACTGCAGGGCCATGTGGGTGCTACCAGCAGCGCAAGCTCCCTTGGGGACTTGGATGCTCCTCTCCCTTCTGCAGNTTATAACACAAGCACATTCTCATGTTAAGTGATCATAACTTTCAATGCTTCTCCACAGATTCCCAAATATTCTCTCCCAAATATATAACAGAAGTCCAGCTTTGCCCCCTACACCCCGTTGGCAAAGTCTGAGCTCGCCAATCTCATTGATCTAACCCAAAAGTGCTACATTTGTTACCTGTTCCTGTTCTTTGTCCCGCAGCACAAAGAACACTCTTCCTGATCACACTAGAGTAATTTCTCCAGCCAGAATAAGCTACTCTATCCCAGAAAGAAATCAAGGTCTGAATGGTAATGTGGCAGCCTCTGAGTTTTACCCTTACCCTGGCTGGTTGAGCCTGTCACAGCCCTTCTCAGATGCAGACACAAGGCCACAGTCCCGATAATAAGATCACAAATGCCAGCTCATAATTTCGGAGAAGAAAACAAAGGAGGGAGAGGTTTAGGGCAGACTTTTTCAGATGTTGCTTTAGATGCGAAAAACATCTTGGCTAGTGGCATAGATTGCCTGTAATTTAAATCCAGCTATGACAAAAAAGACAGTAAAAGGAAGCTATGTGGTGTTTTGAGGGCAAGGGGAGGATGCGTGCAGAGGAGAATGAGGTTTAAACGGGAAATGGATCTGAAATGTGGTGGAGGCATGAACACTTGACACAGCTCTCTGGGCCTGTGGCCCAACTGGCCTATCCCTAAAGAGAAAGGAGATGGGGATTAGGTACATGAAAGTGGGGAAAGGAGCAGAGTTTTGAGTCAGGAGGTGTGGAGGAGGGCACTATTTTGCATGTTACCACTTACCACCAGGCAACAAGAGCAGCTGAAATGTAGAAAGAAGGAGAATAGGAAGTTTCCAATAGGAACAAACATCCTACCCCAGAGATACCCATCAGTCCTCTCCACAGCAGTGGGTAGAGCAAGCAAGAGGAGGGGCTGAAGGTTGAATCAAGGAGAAAAATGGTGAGAATGACACAGTCAGTTGGGTAGCACAACTGACGCAACACTGGCAGAGGGGTCATGGGATTACTGAGGCTTTAACGTGTAGAAAGACTGAACTGACAGTCCTGTTTTCCATTAGCACTGGAAATAGAAAACCCTCAGGCTATTTGTATTTAAGCTATTTTTGCATTAACTCACGGTTATAGCACTTAGATGGGCAAAGTCTAGACATCACAAATAGGAAGCACAGTTTTTATTTGGTTTTCCTTTTAGTTATACTGAGATTCTTGATTTTTATCATGGACAAAGCAAAACAAGGCAGAGTGAAGAGAGATAGAAGCTTTCAAAGTCACATGGGAAATATTGTTAAGGACCCAATGGAGACCTCAAAAATATTTTTTCTAATTGAACTAACAATTCTTCTCTCCTTGCAGCAGAAGTGTTGGGAGTTTATGATTTGTTTGTCATAGCCTAGTTAAGAATAGAAGCTTACAAATGTAAAAAAGGCACTACTTGTAGGAGCACAATGAGGCAAACCTATGGCCTCTCAGGAATGCTATCAGGACTATTTATATCTGAATTTATAGCTACTAAACACTATATGACAACAGGAAACCTGGCACAGAGACCCTCCTATTTGAAAACAATAGTCAGACCCCAATTCCCGAATCAAAGGAGAATGTGCAATTGCCTTGTTTTCTATGTGAAACATGATCTGAATTGTTAAAAAGGTAGAGCTTAAGACAACAGCGGTCTCGTCAAGAGGAACAGAGTCGTACTTACACTAGACAGATTTTTAATGTATTCATGAAACATCGTATACTTTCTGTAGTAGTTTAGTGTGCTTTCAAAACAATCCTGCCTTATGGACTTAAAAAATGACGGTCAAGTTAGTTCACATTTATTAAGTGGACAGATTCAGCTTAGTATAGTACATTTCCCCACCTTCACCCACTGGCTTTGATTTTTTAAATAGACTTTTTGTTTTGGTTTTGGTTTTCCCCCCGTACTCTTACTGCTGTGTGAAAGCTCACACTAATGGCCAGGAAAGGATGCTCACTGACTTTATAGGAGCAGCAGTCTAATTATTCAGCAAAGGTCTGTGACTCTTAAAGTGAGCACACTGAGTAAAACTAAAGCAGGGATGTATTTTAGTTCCTCTTTTAATTAGCCCAGCTGCTCAAAAGAATAATAGGTACATCATTTCTAAAGAGAAATGCTCTTACATCCATTAGGAAAAAAGGCATCATTCGCACAACAGGTTATCTGAAGCAAAAAGAGGTTTAGAATAAAGGCCTGCACTTTCCTTCATTATTAATCGTTTGGGGTACACCATTTTACAAGAACTGCAGTAAAAGCCTCTTAAAGGGAACACTTCTCTTCCTTTCCAAGGTCTATTCCTCTTGGCCTTGCTGAAATCAAATGGAGAGCTCTGCTGTTCATCACAGTGGAGCCACAGTTTCACCCAACACGTTTCTCATTTCCAGATGATGAATTCTAGATCTCCAGTGCACACAGAGCTCTTCTTATTGCTAATGTTAAATGTCCACTCAAGATACCCATGGGGTGAGGCCCAGCTTGCACACCTGTGCAACGANTATCAGCAGGGACAGAAGGCTGGCAGCTTGAAGACACCTGCAGTCCTTGGGCTGGACCACACACCCTGGGGGGGCTGTAAGGAGTAAAATTTGAGATGGAGGCTCAGGGTTTTTCCTGCTGTCTGTGTGTACTGTTTCTATCTGAGCAACGTTAACTGCAAGTAAACTACCAAGATGTTCCAGGTCTCAACAAGGTTACAGCAAGCAAGCGGTC
>VWZY01001620.1:236124-247861 GCA_013399075.1 Chloroceryle aenea | reverse complement strand
TTAGCACTGGAAATAGAAAACCCTCAGGCTATTTGTATTTAAGCTATTTTTGCATTAACTCACGGTTATAGCACTTAGATGGGCAAAGTCTAGACATCACAAATAGGAAGCACAGTTTTTATTTGGTTTTCCTTTTAGTTATACTGAGATTCTTGATTTTTATCATGGACAAAGCAAAACAAGGCAGAGTGAAGAGAGATAGAAGCTTTCAAAGTCACATGGGAAATATTGTTAAGGACCCAATGGAGACCTCAAAAATATTTTTTCTAATTGAACTAACAATTCTTCTCTCCTTGCAGCAGAAGTGTTGGGAGTTTATGATTTGTTTGTCATAGCCTAGTTAAGAATAGAAGCTTACAAATGTAAAAAAGGCACTACTTGTAGGAGCACAATGAGGCAAACCTATGGCCTCTCAGGAATGCTATCAGGACTATTTATATCTGAATTTATAGCTACTAAACACTATATGACAACAGGAAACCTGGCACAGAGACCCTCCTATTTGAAAACAATAGTCAGACCCCAATTCCCGAATCAAAGGAGAATGTGCAATTGCCTTGTTTTCTATGTGAAACATGATCTGAATTGTTAAAAAGGTAGAGCTTAAGACAACAGCGGTCTCGTCAAGAGGAACAGAGTCGTACTTACACTAGACAGATTTTTAATGTATTCATGAAACATCGTATACTTTCTGTAGTAGTTTAGTGTGCTTTCAAAACAATCCTGCCTTATGGACTTAAAAAATGACGGTCAAGTTAGTTCACATTTATTAAGTGGACAGATTCAGCTTAGTATAGTACATTTCCCCACCTTCACCCACTGGCTTTGATTTTTTAAATAGACTTTTTGTTTTGGTTTTGGTTTTCCCCCCGTACTCTTACTGCTGTGTGAAAGCTCACACTAATGGCCAGGAAAGGATGCTCACTGACTTTATAGGAGCAGCAGTCTAATTATTCAGCAAAGGTCTGTGACTCTTAAAGTGAGCACACTGAGTAAAACTAAAGCAGGGATGTATTTTAGTTCCTCTTTTAATTAGCCCAGCTGCTCAAAAGAATAATAGGTACATCATTTCTAAAGAGAAATGCTCTTACATCCATTAGGAAAAAAGGCATCATTCGCACAACAGGTTATCTGAAGCAAAAAGAGGTTTAGAATAAAGGCCTGCACTTTCCTTCATTATTAATCGTTTGGGGTACACCATTTTACAAGAACTGCAGTAAAAGCCTCTTAAAGGGAACACTTCTCTTCCTTTCCAAGGTCTATTCCTCTTGGCCTTGCTGAAATCAAATGGAGAGCTCTGCTGTTCATCACAGTGGAGCCACAGTTTCACCCAACACGTTTCTCATTTCCAGATGATGAATTCTAGATCTCCAGTGCACACAGAGCTCTTCTTATTGCTAATGTTAAATGTCCACTCAAGATACCCATGGGGTGAGGCCCAGCTTGCACACCTGTGCAACGACAGTAGATCTGAGTAAGAAAGAAGGATAAAAGAGTAGTAAGAATGAGACAGGCCTAAAGAAGATGTTAACTGTTACAAGGTTCACCTCTATTGAATCCATTTTTTTTTTTAATGAGAAAGTTTCACTTCAGAATTATTACATGGCCAAACATTCTCTAAAAAGAGCCTTAAGAAATCTCTCCTTCAAACTCAAATGCTCATTTCTTCTGTAGAAGACACTATTTGTTTTCAGGCATCATGCTGGAAAACTAAAATGCAAGCAAATACAAAGGGGCATGTTCTCATCCTTGGAACATGAGTCGGTTGAATAATCACTGTGAAAAAGTCATCCTCTATGGACTCTAATTTTAGAGGAGTATCTATTCATATCTGTTCTTATTTACAATGCACTGTTAACGTACAGCACTTTTCAAAGCAATTTGAAATAATACTTCTTTGAGCCTAAGTAGTGTTTTACTGATGTGTTGATGGATAAATTGAGGCATGGAAGGAGAACTCTTCTTTGCAGGATAACAGAACGGATGTAGGATGGGAAGTTCCATTAGTTCAGATCAAGATATGGATGTCCTTGCAAAGCACTTTCTTCCATCTTTCATGAGTTCTGACAAATATACATATCCAGCGGGGTCCCTAAGGTGCTCTCTTGCGGAGGACTGTAGAGCACACTTGGGCTGTAAACTTTTCTGTTTGTTTGTTTTCCCCTAAGGACTGATGGGGATGGTAAACTGGTTTTCTGGTGAATCAGTCCTCTGAACACTCCACATAGCAGCTAATTCCAGCACAAAGATAGGGAATGGGAAGTCAGGGAGAGAAGGGAGGAAAGTGTCCCATCTCAACAGCAGCATGGGTTTATGTCAGCTTAAAGTTATTGCAGCATAAAAAGTCATTCTTCTGAAGATGTAGAAGACACAAGAGTTAATTGGTGTGATAGGGCTTGCTTTAATTCACCTAAGTTCTTAGCCAGATAATTTTCCCAGCTCTCAGATCTTTGGAACAGAAATTCCCTTAATATCTAGCAAGGTATCTATGACTGATAAATTTACCTTGACAAAAGACAAGTGTGTTGAAGCTGCAGTTCTATCACAATGAGCTGCCTGATCAACTCCTGAGGCAGAAATGTGCTTGTAAATCTGTTCCCAAATCACCAAAGGTTTAAACCTGACCAGGTAAGATAAACAAAATTGAAGTTAGTTTACTTGACTATCCCAAGGTGCAAAATGTAGTTGGTTAGAAGCTCCCTAATATATGGATTGCACTTTTTTTCTACACCCTGGAACCCTCGTTCATAGGTTCCCCATGAACAACATCCCTGAAGATGAAGGCTAATAACTCACTACACTCTCCATCATGGTCTTATATTTCATCTGCACCCCCATTCCAGAGGAGTCTCTCTTCCTCTATACTTATTTTTATTTTCTTTGTATGGCTGAAGAACCTTTTGCTATTATTTTCATTTCCTCTTCAATGTCAAATTTAGCTTGGCTTTTGGCAGTTCTGAGTTCTAAGTCATAGCTTGCTTTGATGATCAGACTTTTTTCCATCCCTGACAGGTCCCTGCTTTTCCTTTGAATGAGAGAATTGACTGGGCTCATGGTATGTCCCACAGGATCCATCACTATCCTTTCCAACAGACCTTGTATTGAATAGAAGTAGTGCTTTAAGATGGTCTTACTCTTGCAGCTATTTTTTATGTCTTGGGCATCCTCTTTGAACTCACTGGCATAAGATTAAGTAACAAATCTCCAGTCTTCAGAGTGAGTGCTAATGGAGCCTTCACTTATCTTCTGAGGAGACTTCTGGTTTTTCAGAACAGTGTAGTAAAAAACACCCTTTTGGAAGGTTGGATTTCTACTCAGTTTCAAACAATTTGTAACAAACCTCCACCACAACCCTTCTCATGTACTAATAAAAAAATTTATGGTGTGATTTTTATCATTTCATTTTAGAAAGTCCTGAAGTTTGGAACAGGATAGTGTTTGAGGCTTAGAAAGGACAGAGATGGCCAAGTCGTATGTGTGCCCAGACCATGAGTGTGATAGGAAAAACAGACACATTTGTGGCAGGGAGATGGTGACTACGTTGCTAACTGTTCAAGCTTCTCTTCCGCTCATCAGACTGCCCAAGCACATCTTGGCCAAGGAAGTCGAAATGTTTTGAAGAGGTGAAGCAAAAATAAAAAGTGAAAAAGGGAATTATTGGCCAAAGTGAGGGATACAAGTTACCCTAGCAAGTCAAATCAGAGCTGGATTTGTGGAAACTTCATAAGGGAAGTAAGTAGCAGTAGAAGCTTGATAGTCCAGCTGATTAAAACTATTTACCCTTCAAGCTATTGCAGGACCAGGAATAATCTGCTTCACTCCTTCCCTTCACTGTCTCCTGTGGGTCCATGGTACAGAGGCAGGCAGGAAAGAATCACTTTTTAAAAAAGTAAACACTGAGCCATGTCAAAATCAAAAGCAAAGGCTGAAAATTTTGCCTTCATATGCTCTTCATATGCTTTGTGCAGCTCAGCTCCCAGCGCCAGCTCAGTGGAGGCCAAAGCAGGATCAGCCAGCCCACCCCTCCACACGGTCCTGCTGTATCTTCTTCCTGTGGCTCATTATCTGTCCACAGGTTTTCACAAAGGAAGCTCAGGGCCCGCCTGTTAGCAGGGTGGGCTTCCCTCAGTGAGGAGCCTTTGGCTGCTCGCAAGCCCCAGCTCAGTGAGGGGAAGCAGGGCAAGTAGCAGAATCCCTGTGATGGATTACTGTTAGCGTAACTCAGCCTTTGGACCACTGCTGCTAACAGGGAGGACTTTGACTGGGAACATCCCCTCCTACTGCTGCCTTACAAAATCCATTGCTGACAGGCTTTAGCATCTGAAATGTGCTGTAGGGACTAAGCAGTCTTGCTAGGTGCAGATGTCAGTGAAAAGCATGAACGTGTTGCCATCTGAACCTGGAAACACATGAGAATTACCAGCCACCGTGCTTATGCCTCAGTGCTCATCTCCCACCTTACTTGTCCCTCAGGATGGACTTAAAGCATTGGGTTATGCTCTGCCAGACGTCCAAGCCAAGAGGGTCTTCCCTCTGGCACCTTCCCCAGAGGTTTGTGTGCTTTCCCAACACAGCTATTTCTTGCTTGGTTTCCATGGTCTTGAGCTGCTTCCATGTGTGCTGCTTATGCCTGGATTTAATGGGCTTTTCTTCCATCATTAAAATCCTGTAAATTAATCCACTGTTTATTTGCCTGTCCAGAGGTTTGTTTGTTCTTTTCAGCTAAATATTTTGCTGCTTTCGAGCAGCTTCTTCCTGCTTCTCCCAAAATCAGGTCAAGCCACTTTCTGGACTGTGTTAGATGTTGGGAGACGCAGCCACTGCCTGCAAGCTAGACCGCCTGCTTTGGAGGACTATCAAAGTCAGGCCCACACAAAGTACCCCCAATTATCTCTGCCACAGCTGGCCAAGGCTTGTCTTTCTATTTTACTCAGTCAATAAATCACCCCCCACTTTTCTCTGCCTCTTTCTTTTCTGGTTTGGGTAATAATGGCCAAGTGTCAGTGTGTGGAGCTGCTAGTGGTTACCATTCCCCAAACACAACAGTGGGAGCAGGGTTATGACTCTTCCTCCCCGGAGCCCAGGCTGAGCTCAGGAACACAAACATTCATGACACACGCTAGCAGCCCTCTGCATCTGCCTCTTAAATTTCTGAGGGAAAGTTTTCCTTTGCCTTTTGTTCAATAACCTGGAGATACTTACATTACACAAACAAAAGGGATCCTACTGTTATTAAGGAGGTGCATAAATTCTTCACACAAGTATCTCTAAACAAAGCATCTACAAAGCTTCAGCATAATAGATTTCATGATTTCCGTGGAGAAAATCCTAGAGAGAAGCACTTCAAAAACCCTCTCAAATCCACAAGTATCTTTGTCAAGGCTACATGTGTTGCCCCAATGCAGTACCTGAGAACCTGAAAGGGAATTATATTGTCAGTAAATCAGAAAAAAATCTATTTTCATCATCTCAGTTGAGACAAGGGCAAGAATTGAGCAAACTGCATTTCTAGGGGAAGCAAAATTACTCTTACAGTTCTTTGAGGGCCAAGATCTTCTGCTCCCATCTTAACAGAAAATATTACCTAAAAATCAACTTGCATTACAAAAACACCCATTTGATTCACCAGGAATAAGTGTTGCATCTGCTTTGTGGCCCTGTTGTGTACACAAGCTCTACATATAAAACTAAATATGCACATGCACACATATACACTCTCTACACACATAGAAATAGATGTGTAATGTTTTATAGAAGCATAGATTAGATTAGGTTGAAAGGGACTTCTGGAGGTCATCTGGTCCAGCCTCTCTCTCAGAAAAGTGCTAACTTGGAAATTACATTGTGTTGCTTGCAGCCTTACCTCACCAGGTTTTGGACACCTGCAAGGGTGGAGACGTGCCTTAGTCACCCCAATGCAATTTTGCTTGTGAACATTTTGATCATTTTATAGATAGCAATGTCTCTTGGGCAATTTACAGCTACAATCCATATGGACATAGCCATTTTATTAGGAAGCTTTAGCAATCCAGAGAGAAATTAGATTACTAGCTTGAGTTGGGAAACATGAGAACTTGAAGGGAAAAAGCTTCCTCATCAAAAGCTCCTGAGTATTGGGTAGTTATTTATTATTCAGACTTCAGGGAGTCCTCCTTCAGCAATGACTGAGACCCCTACCCCCATACACCACAGAAACAGCTATTTTCAGTTGTGTAGGGTGAGATGTATCAGACAGAGTGTCAGTTCTAATAAGATAATTAGACACGTGCAATCAATTTGCTCTGGATTCTGAATCAGATATGGTCCATAGATAAATGACTTCATTAAAAGAGAATAATAGCCACAGGTTAAAATGTCCCAACCTGGCCAAGTTGACTGACTGCTGTTCTGGGAATTAGAAGACATGAGTTTAATTCCCAGCTCTGCCATTGTTTCTACCTGGGACCTTGAGCAAAGTCACTTTACTTCCCTTGTGTTGTGGTTTCCCATGTGGAAAAAGAACTGCATAGAGCATGTCAAGATCTATAGGCAAAAGCCTATATAACTGCTAAGCACTAAGGTTATTTTGACAAAAAATTATTATTGGAATAAACAATTACAGAACCTTACTGAATGACAGCAGCAGCTTTCTTTTTCTCTTTGGAATGATTATGAGGGAAGGGAGGGGAATGGAAAGGTTTCAGGACAAACAGCAGACTGGTTTCCAAACTCAAGAGCAGCAATGGACTTTCCCCAGTCAGTATACCAGGCATAAGGGAAAGGGTCAGTTGTGAGGAGCATGAAGGGCTGAACTTCATTTCCCAGGCAAAGTGAAAAAAAATTAAGAAACACCTTGGTGGGCCCTTTTTAATGGAACCAGTAAATATCATTGGGGGAAAAGATACGCTTGCAGAAGCCAGACTTCATGAGGATATGGAAAATCAAGTGAAACAGAGCATCAAGGTTCAGTGGCAGGGATCTCCACCAAACATGACACTGAGGTTATGAGGCATAATGAAACAAAAAAACAGCAATGTGAGAAAGGAGCCAGGTACAGGCACAGGCAGGAGTGCTGTGCCTTAGAGATGTACGGCTTGTTGCAGCGACAAGGCAGCCTGTTACTCAGAGTTTANGGGGGAGCAGGGGCAGAGAGGAGAGGAGAGAGGGAAGAAGAAAGCGTTTCATTATGTTTCCTTCATGTCTCATCTTTCTATGCTGCTCTCTTCCCTTTTACCATCAAACACCATGAAAGCATTCATCAGGTCTGTCAGCTGCTTAGGAGACATGCTGACAGCACCACGCACTCATCAGATTTCACTTTGTAGAATTTAGACAGCATGCTAGTGGAGAAAGGTGGGGTCTGCACTTACTATGGCAGTCCAGAGTCACAATCTGAGCTCATTTCCTAAAAGGGAACTTCCACCATAGCTTAAATATCATCATATGAGGTTATGCTAAATAATCAAAAGATATTAATAATGTTACCATATTAGAAATCCCAGACAAAATGAACTTTTAAGAATAATGAAAACTCTTGTTTCCTTTGGCAGCAAAGCCAAGTGTAACACTGTGCACTTCTGAGTGAAAATAGGGAGTGAAACCAGCTAAAATCAGCCTCAAAATTGTCCTTTCCTGGTGGAAAGACCAGCAAATTAAAACCCAGAAATATGACCAAAATGTGCTATTTTAGTTTAAATGATCTATACTGTATCTGAGGCCATAAATCAGTCCTACACTGTGAAGATGACTTTCTCATGCGACGTCATCCTCTGTGGTTTTTTAAAACTATTTTTCTCACCACAGAAACGGGAAGGCCTTGCAGAGAAAAGGCTGAAATGAACATTCTTTCCATCTGCTCTGTTTGCCTCCTCTGGCTGGCACCGCAAAACTACCCGTGTATTCTTTAGACACCTAAACCGAGCTGATGTGTTGACCGCAGGTTATCACACAGTTTGGGATTTCCTGGGCAAAAGACCTCGGCCAGCCTCATGCCGTACATGATCCAACAAATCACTGATTAATAGATCCCGTCAATCCTCAGCAGGCGATGGATTTTTTCTGCATGTCCCCCTCTCTGTTCCCTGCTTGCAGAGTACACAGTGATCAACGAAAACTGCCCAGGCGCCGAGTGGAATATCATGTGTCGGGAGTGCTGCGAGTACGACCAAATCGAATGCATCTGCCCAGGACGGAAGGAAAGAGTAGGCTACACCATTCCCTGCTGCAGGAATGAGGAGAACGAGTGTGATTCCTGCTTAATCCACCCAGGTATGTTTAGGGCCACACTGCATTCACACAAAATCTTTGGCCAAGGCAACAGCACGTAATCGTAGCTGCTCAGTAGGGGAGCAGAAAGGGCAGGCACATTTCAGTGGGGCATGGGATTGCTCCCCATCTCCTTAGGAACTCTCTCTGCCATTCTATTGACAGCAGCAAGACACTTGGCAAGGTGCCTTGCAGCAGGTAGCACTGCTGCCAGAAAAAAAACACCACTTTCTACCAGCAGTCTTGTCCTCAGGGCATCTTGGGCAGGCTTGGGAGCTGCCAAAGGGTGATGCTACAGTTGGCTTCACACACCAGCAGTGTTTTGTAGGTGTTCTGGGATGATTTGCAAGAAAAGAGATGACTTGGAAGTCCAGCTAGAAAGGAGGAAAGGGCAAAGTGGGTGAAAAGGACAAAGGTGAGAGCAGGAGGAGACAGAACTAGGTTAGAAGACATCAGAATCTCAAGTATCCACATTCAGACTCCTGAGAGAGGCACTTACAGTCAGAGCAATGAGATTTAGAGATCTGGGCAAGTCACACAGAGTTTGGCTCCAAATCTCAGAATGTGAGGGTTTGGGGGTGGAGGTTGGGTACAGCCCAAAGCGGGGAAGCTGTCAGCACCACAGCAGTCACTAACGTCCCTGGCATTTTTGTGGAAAAGAGAGAGAGACAGCTCTTCTTCTGGCAGGACAATCCACCTTAGCTTTTCTCTAATGCAGCGACTCTCCTTACAGGCTGCACCATTTTTGAGAACTGCAAGTCCTGCCGCAATGGCTCCTGGGGAGGGACGCTTGATGACTTCTACATCAAAGGCATCTACTGTGCAGAGTGCAGAGCTGGCTGGTACGGAGGGGACTGCATGAGTAAGTGTTCTGTGTGGGCAGGGAAGCCTGTCAGAGAGTGGTGGGACAGAGCCAGAGCCATGCTGTGCCTTTCCAGATATTCCTATACGGTGACTCTTGCAAAGGGCACAGGCAGGAGAGGGCAAACACAGCCAGGCAGTAAGCAGATCTGCATCGGGGAAAACTTGTCTCCCAGCGCTCCTCTGCTAGGGATTTGCCTTGGCCCCAAGTCACGGAAGGCTACAACCCTACTAAACTTCTAGTTTGTTCTGGGTTATTTTAAAACTTTAACTACTGTGACTCTGGAAATCTTCAATTCTCTGCATTTCTTGGACATGCTTCAGCATAACTGATTCCCTAGAGGCCTTCAGCAAAGCATAAACATTTACAAGGGCAACAGCTATATCAAAGAGCTTCTCCTCTGTCCTCTTTCAACCCCAGGGCTGCAAAACCAGCCCCAAGGAAGTCCCAGGCTCCTCCCTCCTTCACACAGCTCCAATGCACTCTAAGGCAGCTCTGGAAAACAGTATCCTGCAACTGCTAACAGCGCCATGATGAACCAGGAGTGTTTCAGGCTCTGGTAGAGATATTTGAAGGTTTTGTTCCCAACAGTGTACAAAAGCTCCTGCTTTCTGGGTTTTTGCTCAGCTCTTGGTCCCAATGCTGTCTCTCAATAGTGAATGCATAAGCTAATTGGATACAGACTGGTATTTCCTTTACTAGTTTCCCACCGGTGAAGGTAGAGCCTTTCATCCGCCCTCTTTCAATTTTTATAGAGTGTCTCTTTGTTCACATTTCACTGAAAGGGATGAGAGTAGAGTCTGCTTTTCCTACTCTGTTCTGTCCATTATTCTACACACCTTAGCCTTGTCTCTTCTTAGTCATTGATTTTAAAGCAATAATTGAGACTGCTTTCCCAACACAGACCATGGCCATTAAGAAGGCAAAAGCAAACAAAATAAGATCATTGCTTCGAACAACAGAACAGGGGAAATCAACGTGTTTCAGCAACAGGGCTAACTCAACCTTGGTGCTTCAGGAGTTGATAAACTGAGTGCCTTGCAGTTTACAGTGTGATTTCAGGTAACATTTTAAAGCTCCATTTGCTCTGGGTTGATGCTAGAGCTCTCCTGGCACTTTTTATAAGTGCAGAGCTGAGAAAGAATCATTAGCTCATCTAATTCTTCCTCCCTCTTCTGCCTGAGCAGATCAGCTGCCTACAGTATATTCCATCCCGCTCTGTTTACTTGTGGTTTAAAGCACATACATCCTCACAGTGCAGTCTGTTTGGATATTTTTGCAATACCAAATTTTGCAAAGCTCTGTCTTTGTCACAGTTTAGGGTCAGGGCGACCCCGTAGACCTGTAACAGACGCTCTCTGTTAACCTCCCTCCCTCCCCAAAGGGGAAGAGAAAGAGAATAAGGGAGAGAGACTTAGCGATTAGAAAAGGAAACTGGAACAGTTTTAAAGAAAATGAACATAAGAATGATGATAATAATAACAACAATGAATATACAAATATATACAAAAGCAATATCAAACCCAACCCCCCTGATGGTAATTACATCACCGTCACCACTGCTGCTGTGGAGCAGGCACCAGGAGAGTTCTAGACCAGGCCCTGCAGCAGACGGGAGCTGTGTTGAGGAGATGGATTCTGGTATCAGATTCAGGAACACACAGATGAGGTTTTAAGGCAGAACGGGCAGAGTCCTCCTCAGATGCTCCAAGGAAGAAAACAGAAGAGGACCTGACCCATGCCGAGCAAAGCTGGCAAAGCAGGCCAAAAAGAGCAAAGAAAGACCCTCCAGACCCCTCAGCTTTATACCGAATATGACATCTATGGGCTGGAATCCCTCGTTGGTCAGTTCGGGGTCACCTGCCCTGTCCACTCCTCCCTGCAGGTGCTGCCTTTCACTTTCCTGCACCCCGCACTGTGCTACGCAAGATCCAGCAGTGGCCTTGGTCTGCACACACATCCTTGGTAGTGACTCTGACCATGGGGTGTTGTCACTGCCAGTAGCAGACACTGCCTGCCTGGGAAAATGGGCTGCTGACTGCAGACAGTGCGGTCAGTTAGAAGAACTGAGCTGAAAAGTAACATCTCTGAAGAGAATTAGTTCTGTGCTCACTCAAACCAGGACAGTCTTACAGCGTTTTTCCTACCACTTGCTATTTTGATGGAAGCAGTGTGACGCTGAGGTTGTGGTCTTTTTTGTGTAGTTCTGCAGCACTTCAGGGGCATGGTAGAATGAGTAGATAGCGCTATTGTCTCTTTTCACACTTAAAGAGGAGCACAGGGAAGTAGCTGTGGTCCCAGCACACTCGTGAGCTCTCCTGGTCTGGCTCTCATGGCTGTCTCACTTTTGGCCTTGACTGGGGACTGCGCGTCCAGGAAGCAGCGCATACCCAAACCAGGTGCTAGCCTGCAGGCTCCCAGCTCTGTGGCTTTGCATCTGAACGGTGGCCAGCAGGTAGCCTTTGCACAACAGAGCGCACTGGCTGCTGGAGCAGTGGATGTGTGAACACAACACATTTGGGAGAACGAGTGAAGGAGGAGGCAGCTCTCTTTGGTACTGGCACGCAGGACCACATCTGGAACCTTGCAGCCTTCCCCAGGGGGCCTCGCCGGCGGCAGAATGCCAATAAA
>VWZY01001620.1:217216-230540 GCA_013399075.1 Chloroceryle aenea | reverse complement strand
GTGTCATCAGCAAACTTGCTGAGGGTACATTCTATACCCTCATCCAAGTCGTTGATGAAGATATTGAACAACACTGGTCCCAGCACCGACCCCTGAGGGACTCCACTAGTGACACACCTCCAACCAGATTCTGCCCCATTGACTACAACTCTCTGACTCCTTCCTTTCAACCAGTTCCTGATCCACCTCACTACCTGATCACCAAACCCATATTTGATCAACTTATCTACAAGGATGCTGTGAGAGACGGTGTCAAATGCTTTACTGAAATCAAGATAAACCACATCTACCGCTCTTCCATCATCTACCCACCTAGTAATTTCCTCATAGAAGGCTATGAGGTTAGTCAAACATGATTTACCCTTGATAAAACCATGCTGACTGCTCTTTGGAGAA
Source organism: Chloroceryle aenea (assembly GCA_013399075.1). Classification (NCBI taxonomy): domain Eukaryota; kingdom Metazoa; phylum Chordata; class Aves; order Coraciiformes; family Cerylidae; genus Chloroceryle; species Chloroceryle aenea. The sequence goes on along the minus strand of VWZY01001620.1, from coordinate 230,144 downwards.
ATCAGCCCTCGATTTTAGACCCATCCACATGCATGCTAGGAAGATTTTAGTATTGTGTGAGATCTGTACAGTTCACTCCATTTACCTTTACTGTTACCAGAATACTCAAAAATTTATCACTAAGGCCCTACTGCTTCTCTTTTTCCCATGCCCATCCTTCCTACAGTCAACCAAGCACAATACTAGGCATCTCCTCGATGTGACATAACGCTACATTCCAGCTGTGAAAGTCTCCAAGGGGGATGCCTGAGCTACTGACCTTCTGTTGTCAGCATCTACATTTATTTGAGCTGGGCAGTGTGGGAGAAGCCTAAAGCCCTGAGTCTAGCCTGAGCTGAGTTTGATGTCTGGATGTCTAAAGATCCCAGGAGATGACATGGCACTTCTAGGGAAAGATCAGGAACTGTTCTGAGTGTCCACATTTAATCTTGCCACCATGCAAGTCAGGAGGCAGAGGAGGAAGCCTCCAGGAGAAACACAGAACATGAGGACCCATACTTACCTCACATAAGGTAACCCTGGAATGTGTTCTGAATCAGCTGAGGTTTTCAAGGTGGACCACTTCAAAGCTGGCCATTGGTTCAGTGGTTAGAAACGGTGGAAAACTGGTACCTTTCACCTCAAGCTTATCTTTTAGGCCATTCCTACACAAAAGGGCAGGTACAACCAAGCAGGCCACCAGAGCTTTCATCCTGGTTCCGCCATCCATGCTGATTGGTGCCCTCTTGCATTTTCATCTAAAGGCTGTGTGGGTGCTAACTCTGCCTAGAGCTGTAACACACAGCCCAGCGTTGTGCTGAATCAGCACAACAGCTAACAAAATAACTCCTTTCTTCATTCTCTCTGTGCACAAATCCTGTTTCCTGCTGCTCTGGTGGCTTGTGAGGGCAGTGATGGGGACAGTGTGACACAGAAGGGTAACCAAGTGGTTTGTCTCTGCTTCCATAGGGCAGAAAGAGTAAAACTCTCAGGAGCCGCAGATAAATCTTCCCTATGTGCCACAGGGGATGGCACAGCAGAGCTGTTTTGATGAATGGTGCCCGGACTGTGGTGATAGTTTGTTTTCTCTGCTTTTTTTTCCAGCCTTGTTTTAATTTGGGTTGTGATGTATAGGCTCGCTCAGCCTGAGCTCTGTCAGGGATGTCATACCACAGTAGAAATAGCTCACAACTTTCAATCATTTCCTTTAATGCCTCAGCAGAGATGCAGTTTTAAATATTTTCCTTTGGCTAGAGGATTTCCCCAGAAGGGCTGGAGAACATGTTCATGCTGCAGACCCCGATGAAATCAAGAGAATGCATTCCATTTTGTATCTGATGACCTGTAGCACTAAATTACCATGGCTTAGTTCCATAATATCCAAGAGAATCATGATATAATTACAGTTTCCCAGGTGAGAGAACTGAGGTTCATTACATTGCCTGGACCTATGATTTAAACAGCAATAGACCTTGTGCTCTGTAAAGGGTCCCATCAACTGGGCCATAGCCAAGAGGTTTGGAAAAGCTTTGGCAGGTTTTCTGACCTGCCAATTTTGAGTCTTAATTATGGGATTATCTGTCATCAGTGCAGTATATCTGCTTCTATGCTAAGTTAAATAATATGCAAATCAGAACTCCCTATGCCTTTCACATCTTTCACTCTCTTTTCTTAATTTTTTGAAAGCAGAGAAAGCAAACAATTAAAAACAGTATTCTGTGTATGGCTCTTTTATTCTGTGCCTTCAGTCTGCGTATCTCTTGATATTCTTTGTTCAGGAACACGCTGTTAGACAGAGCATACCTTTACATCTGTAAATAATACTGCTCCCATTACAGGGTGGGCATCTGAGAAATTTCCTTCTGTACTTACAAACAGGCTTAATTGTAACAGAAATGTAGCAGTTCAGAGAGACGGTGAATATTTGTTAGGATTGAGTCGGGATAAACTGTAACCTCATAAGTGTGACAAGGATGAATGGGTTAATTTGTGCTGCTCTATAATTTCCATAAGGGTAGATCCCTGGGGTATGAGTGGCCAATGAGAGTGTTTTGAAGATGTAGTGTATAACCTGATGCCTGTGATGAGGATGTCTCTGGCAAGCCTGACAGAACTAGAATTCAGCTCATGCATTTTATGCAAAGCTCAATTGAATTAATCTCTCTCTAATGCATATTTAAAGCAGATGTCATTTTTTTCATATTCTACATTCCATCAGATGATTTTAAAAACTAGGGGCTCTGCTCCATTGGTGTATCTTCCCACGACTGCTCATTCATTTCTCTGCATGCAGTGTATTTCTGGTGCTCTAAAACCATATAACCTGAACAAAGGTGACTGAAGAGGCCTCTGAAGTCAGCTCATGAATTGTCAAAGAAAGGCAATTTCACATAACATGGGGACCTCCTTAACATGGGGGCCTGAGTCCCAAGAAGAGAAGAACAGGAAACAGGGTCCAGTACTCTCTTGCCTTTTCAGACTGAGATCCAGCAGCACATGCAAAATTTGTCTCATCTCTTAGGTGTGAAAATGCAGTCTTTGTAAATCACTAGGCCCACAGTGGAATAGGCAATGTGGGAGATTTAGTGTAATCCTAAATACACATGTCTGTGGCATTAGGAGTTCTCAGGAAGATTGAGTGCACAAGTTTAATTTATAAAATATTCTGGTGAACACGGCCTCTCCCAGACCCAGAAATTTTCATTCTTATTTGCTGTACCAGGGCTGTGCCCAGCATCCCTGGCCATTGCTCCTTCTCCAGAGGCACTTCATGTTTCTCACTCTGTTTCTCATTCCTGTTCTCATGGGATGCTTTGGCTTAATGCCCCACTGAATTCAAACAGTGGAATATATCATTGCTGTTACAGAACAAGAGCCTTGCGCAGTGGCTGGATCAAAGCTAGGAAAAGACATTGTGGGAAAAGGCTTCAAATATTTCCCTTTTGCACTAACTTCTGTCCCTTATTTCTGCCCTCAAAAGACTGGGTATATACTACCATTTTTCTTTCTAATGCAAAATATGCTGTAGTGTTTCAGATTCTTTTTCTCTGCCTGTTTCTTATTCTGTTACATCCCCAAGCTTTCCTTTTACCCCTTGTTGTTGACTTAACATTAAAGTATAAATAGATTTTGAGCCTTGTTTTTTGGTATTGTTACTTTCAGTACGTGGAATTTTATTTAGGGGAAACTGAAAAAAACCCACAATTTTTATCAGTCACAAAAAAAATATGCCCCCTACAGTGTCTGAACCTAGATGAAAGTTCTAACGTTGTAGTGTAATTAGGGACCTGATGCATGTGAACAGACTCCGTGACTTCAACGTGGACTTCACTGTTCTGCCACTTAAATAATCTCATGGAGTAACTGTGTAGAGTTGAGCTAGCTTCCAAGGATCATGATGCAGAAATTGAGGTGAAGCAAGGAGGACTTCATGTGATTAGGGACTTGTTGATTCATTGATCAGGGGCTAGGCCCTAACATATCTAAACATCTAGATAAATCAGAGTCTGGGTGCACAGGTGAGAGTATGTAGTCTGACTGTGTATCCTTGTTCCCCAAGGTTTTCTATGCTGAGCCTGGAGTTTGACTACATGTGCCAGTATGACTATGTGGAGGTGCGTGATGGAGACAATTTGGACAGCCAAATAATTAAGAAATTCTGTGGAAACGAGAGGCCACCTCCCATCCGAAGCACGGGGTCTTCACTCCATGTCCTCTTCCAGTCTGATGGGTCCAAGAACTTTGATGGATTTCATGCTGTCTTTGAAGAAATTACAGGTAAAGTAATCCAGAAGTGGAACATAACACTCGTTCTCATTAATTCAATTTCGCTAATCTCTCTCCCCATTTTGCTTCATTAAAAACTTTCATGCTGTGTTGCCAACAGCAACTTACACAAATCCAGTGCAAGGAAGATTCGAAAGCCATCAGATGGCATGTGAATGTGAGGCTCTTCTAACAGAGACTGAATTCCTTCTATCAGTGAGAAGAACAAGCATATCAGCCAACATCGAAAAGCTGCTGTTTTGTGAGACTTCTCTGTTTGAAGCTGAGAACTAATCTGCACAGAAGGAAATGGAAGAAGGGGCATTTGTACCTGCAATTGCAGAATTTCTCAGTGCTGTGTGCAGGAGCAGAGTCACTTGTCTCAAGCAGAAAAAAATCTAATGCAGAGCCTCATAATTAGCTCAGTGAAAATGCCCTGGCATGACTCTTGTGTTGGCTTTGAAAAAAAAAGTTTGTACAAAGGACAGTTTATTTCCTTTAAAGAAAAAAAAAAAAAGCATTTCCCATTCTGTGATGAAGTCAGTGTTATGAATGACAGAAGCAGGGCTCCAGAATTCCTGTGTTTTTGTTAGTACTTGGGGCTTAAGTCCTCCACGCTGCTTGCCATCATTTCTTTCTTGCTGCAAAATATTATTGAAAGTGTAGCTGGCTCCTCATTTTGCCATTGTGTTTGAAGCAGCCTCTACGCTTTTCGTGGATCTTCCTTGTTTAGCCATGCAGGGAATTTCGGTTAAATGTGCCCACACAGTACTCCTGGCACAGAAGGCTAATCAGAATGTGCTGCTTTGCCATAGATAAATCCTGCAGGATCTATGACTCACCATAACTTGCCTTCCACACACTCTGGTGACCTACATTTCATGAGGTCATCCAGGGTATATCTGGCTCGGGAAGTTTAGTTAGTTTATATAATGCTTATATAAATACACAAACCTACAGTGGATCAGCTGTTAACAATGATCAGGGGTGTAACTATCAACCCAACATGAGCACACTGCTGGATGAAGTGCCTATGCCATTTCTTAGCCTGCCTTGTCCTTCAAATGCAACCTTTAGTACCTGTCAGTAACACAGCAGGAGCAGTGAGCTATTTCTTGATAGTCGCTGGGCTTACAGCAGGAGAGGTGATATAGAACAAATGAATGTGGTGTGGGCTATGTTGCATAAGGGATGCCTACACTCAGGGAACTAACATTTTCCATATGGTGCAAGCTGCATTGATTCTCTTTTCTCTGCCCAGCAGGGAACACTTGGTATTTGAATACTGTTGAGCGCTTTTATTTCCACCCCATTTTTAGTTGTAATTATTCTGAGGCTGGGTGGCTGCAAGTGTGGTAATCCACACAGAGCACATTGCAAGGGACTCCTTAGAGTTTGTGAGGAGTCTTATTGTACACTTTATTATGAGGCTGTTCTGGTCTAATGTGTAGCTGCAGTGAAAGGCTTTTAAAACACTCCCGGTGTCTTTTTATGTGAAGCATTAACCTGGCAGGACAGTTCAGGAAAAGAATACAGTGTGCATGGGGCAGCGTAGGACTGAAAGCAGACACAGCACAGGATTGAAAGCTCAGACAGCACATTGCAAACTGAATCATTTCTCCTGAAATTTCCCTCTGTGCACAGCACTGTGGAAAAGACAAGGTCCCCGGAACAGATTGCACAGGGCTTGCTAGAGCAATTCCCTGTGCCGCAAGTGTCAGCAGCAGCAGCACTTGGGCTCATAGGATATAGCCCAGGCCATGGAGGGGATCTGATGTCTCCAGTGCTATAGTGGTGTAATGGAGAGGACTGAAGAAATGTTTTGTGCTGTCAGAATTGAATTCCTTCCCTTTCTGTCTTCCATTTCTCTTGAGCTCCACGCTGGCTTACAAGTCACAGCGCTGAAGCAGTGGCACAGACTGCACAGAGGTTACTGCCTCAACTGCCAGAAAGGTTTTATTGATACAAAATAAACTGCAAAGCCTATATCTCCTTTAGGGAAGGTCACTGTAGTTTTTAAAGGATGAAACCACAGAACCTGCTACGCTGCCTGGTCTGGAAGCAGGTGTAGGTCCCATCCCATGCCAAGTGACAGCAATTGGCACAAGTGACTAGAATTCACTCAACAGACTTCAGATGAGAAGGATGGGGGCCAGATGGAAAGGCATCAGGATCTCTTAGGGATTAGACATACGCTGAATCTAGTTAGATGAAAGCCTGTTACAGAATTCCAGTAAAGCTTTACTTTCTGTACTCCAAAGCTAGTGATCTTTGACACAACACAGGGGCTTTAACCTTTTGTGGTACTGTCCCATGTTTAACTGAAGTCATGAAATCAAGACTCCTTTAAAAAGAAAAATATTTTGTGTTCTGGAGAATCAGGCGGTTTCAAGGACAGTATCTGGCACTTACCCGTGTTCACTTGACATGATTACTTTACAGAACCATGAAACAAAGCTGGGGCAAGGACAAAGCTACAAGTATACTGGCTTCAAACCAGTGACTACAAAGTATTGGTCTGTATAGGCTCTCCTGCTTCTCTTTCCCTTTCTCAGTGGTATTTTACATTAGTTGGGTACAGTACAATTGTGATATATCTATGCCTTTTAACAAATGAATTACTGTCCTTAGTCAGACCTTAGTCTTCAGTGAGACTTGGAAGATACTCATTGCCCAGACATGTATAAATTCCTGTTACATCAACACATGAAATCTCTAGAGAAATCCATATGTGGCATCTATAAATTTCTTGTTCTTGCCATCTGGATAGAAGGGACTCAAAGATTATGCTTCAAGTGAAGTCTTTGCAAGGAAAACTGCAGCATAAAGAACACTTTAAGTCTAATAGTACACAACCTCACCGTAGGTACCCTCAGTGGGTTGCCACACTCAGTGGCTGGTGCAAAGATTCATATTTCTGTTATAGTAGAAGTAATCAATGTGTTTAATGTGGAACAACAAAGATGATCTGTAAATGAATTAGAATGCAGACCTTTCAAGCAATTATGATTTAAAAGTTTAACCCATAATTTACCAAGCATGCTTGGATAATTCTTCAAGATGGCAAGGAGTATGTTTTGCAGTTAATGTGAGCTGAAATTGAACTGGTATGAATCCAGATGTGAACTTTGCTGTAGAGTCTTGTTTTGTTAAGATGAACTTGAAACAGGGCAGCAGATCCTGAACTCCTCAGGTTTTGGAAATACTTGAATCTTAAAGTGGATATATGTCTTCACATTTTGGATCTATTTTCTGTCTGCTAAAACCCACACTCAGTCTGGAAAATAATCTAAGTGGAAATTCCTTCTTTGGGTTTTTTGAGAGTAAATTATATTCTAATCACTCATCTCCCCTTAGAGCAGGCATAAAAAAAGTGTATATGTTACTGCAGACAGGAAATTTCTGATATTAAATGACACAAGTACACATTCTGATATTAATTTACGCTCATATATACAGAGTGATGTGCATCACTGCTAGATTTGTGGTGTGCCATATATTCCCTGGCAAACCTAAGGTTATCATACCCATTCAGAGCTTCCTTAACCCAACACCAAAGAAGTGCTCTCAGGGGCAAACAACTCCCAAAGTCCAGGATGGCAAGTTCTGAGACCCTAAAAACCCACCAGAACCATGGATCCCAGAATTTATCCCTAAACACCGGGATGCATATCAGGAGAAATGTAGGTTGATATGAAACTTCTTTAATTTAGGCTAAGCTCTAAACACTGCTGGAGCTGGCTGTAAATTATTTTTCTTCCTCAAAGTTAAAGGTAAATGATAAGAGTAAGAAATGAGTACTGGAAAAAGAACTACCCATCCCTGCATGATCCCATCTCCATTAAGTCAGAAAGAAGAGCAGAAGGCTTTTTGACATGCATTAGGCCCTTTACTATGTCTTCCTAACTTTTAACCAGAATATGTAATTTACCCCGAGACATAAGCATCAGGAGGAAAAATAGATAGGACCTCCATCCTATGAGAGACCATGAATGTTCTTGCTTTTCTTTTATAGCTTGTTCTTCATCACCGTGTCTTCATGATGGAACGTGCATTCTAGACAAAAGTGGCACCTACAAGTGTGCCTGTCTGGCTGGCTATACAGGGAGTCGCTGTGAAAACTGTGAGTAGTATGTGTATGACCAGCCTCCAGGGTTGTCACTGGTGCAGGCCATTAATTGTTACAAGTGTCTTTGATATGTAGGTTGGGTCAGTCACACTGCCAGAGAATGCACTGAGCTTCCTGTCGCATTTTTTAAGACAAGTTGCTTGCAGTTTATGCAGATTTCCACTGAACAGATCTGCAGCTTTATATCTATGCGTGAAAAGGGAAAACAGAATTGGAGCTGGGAAACAGCACACAAGAAATCTTGTAAAGAATTAGCCTTGTCAGACAGAGAGAGATACTTGCCTGCTATTATCCACTCTGTGGATCAGCTGTTCTCTAAAAGCACATACCAAGCTGAGCCCTGTGCTTGATGCTCTAGCCAGAGTCAGTTACAGGAAGTTTGTCTTCCCTCACAGCCACCTCAAAAGTAGAGTTCTGGCACCATAGATGGCAGAGACTTGGGATCAAAACAAATGAAAAGGGTTAGAGTCTGTCCATATCTCTGTTGGTGGTCCTCACGCTGGTACACTCATGCACCTGGTTTTACCCCGCCAAGTAAAATAGCTGAATCCAAGATCAAATAAATTGTCTGTCCTAATGAGTTAGTTCTTCACTCTTGAGCAAATGTCTACATATAAGAGGGCTTGACAGATCCAGAAGGATTAAAAATTGTGCAATATATGCTATGATAATGGGTATATAATGTCTCCTAGCTGAAAGAAGCATTGTGCAATATTTAAAGTCACTGAGCTAGAACTCCAGCTGACCCTGGAGAATTTCAGTGATAATAGCGAAATCCACTGGGGATCATATTTGGCCCAAGACAGAAGTCACGGTTTATTGTGCCCTGCTGTGGCATTACTCTGGCCATAAGGCACACAATACTATGCCTGCTTCCAGAGTTTTCAGTTCTATGTCAGAGCTGCCGATATACACAAACTTCACTACTTCAAAATCTTTTTCCCACACGTGTCATTGTCAGGAGTGGATTTTTCTCATGGAATAGCTTTTACTTCATCAGGGGAGTTAAATCATGGTGACACAGTACCTCCTTGCAATGGATCATTTTGAGATAAAAGACCTGTCTATTTCTACAGATTCAGAAGTAGCCTGTAAGACTTGACTTTTCTCCCAGCAGACCAGAGGAGAGGTAGTTTTACATTTTCTCTAAGCCTGAAAAAGCTGGGTTTTTTTTCAGAACAGCATGCCCCATTCTGCCAGATTGCATAGATTCCTGTGGTGTTTCCTATAGGGAAGGCGTTGCTGAAAACTGAGGTCTCTTGACCTAAGGGCTAACACAGCTGGCTCTTCTGCTAACAGCCTCTTTCCTGGGAGTAGTTGTTTAGTAGGTCTTTTAGGGACTAGAAACTCCTGAGCAGTTTTGCAACTGCTCAGTGAGATTAGTTCTGTCCCTGTCTTTAGGAGAGAGTCAAAAAAAAAAAATAACCAAAACCAATTCATGTCTGGTTCAGAACCAACATAAATTTCAGATTAATTAAATTTCCAGCAAACCTCAAGCCTAGTTTTGGCAGGCTCTACACTATAGTTAAGGCAAGAAATGAAGCTTACATTCTTGTACTAGTTTTGTTTTGTAATTTCAGTGTAGAAACTTCACCCATGCAACAGACAGAGAGAACAATAGAGGAGGTAGTCAGAAACAATAGGGTGAGACTCCTGTCTTCTTGTAAACAATGATGGGTATAGGTAGTAACAGAATAAAAGGAAGGAGACACTTAAAAATATACACAGCTAAGATTTTTAACTTGACAGGAATCCTATGGGTTGATTTGTATAAGAACAGTTTAGGTGGATAAATGCTGTTACTTTATGATGTTTGCAGCTCTATGATTGTCTTATACTTCTGATAGGAAATATTTTTTCCAGCACCTATATTACTATCTTCCATAACACAGATAAAGGTTGACTTTTTTATCTTTTAAGTAAATAGCAAACCTCACAGTGGGAAAACATCATGGCAATTCTCTGTTCTCTCTGGCTTCAAATAAGTTTTTTTTCTTAAGATATTTACTTCAGTTTTGCCAAAACGTATCCTAAGTATTTTCCATTGCATGGGGGGGAGGGGAGAGGAAGCCAGAATATTAAAGTTTGATTTGTGTTTTAAAAGAATGGAAGAACTGGAAAAAATATCTGAGACTGTAATTCTTTAAAAATTAGTCATGTTGTTTCCTGAACATCATTGCAGTTTAAATGTTAAAGGGATATCATGTCATGCTCAAAATCTATTAGGTCTTCTAGCAACAGAACTGTCTTGTCAGGTGAAGCCAATGGAAAACAATTAATTTCTGCAGAAAACAATCATAAAGTGGTCCATTTTGGGATATTGAATAAGCCTGTGGACACTATGAGGCTGATTCTTTTAGTCTAGTTTCTGTGGAGCAAGTCAGGTGCAATCCAATCAAAGTAAATTGATTTATGTTGATGAAAAATAGGTATAGGAAAGAAGAAAATTAGAGCCCCTTAATGTTAAGTGCATGTAGAAGATTTGAGGTGGTGCAACAGAAGGTACCCAGATTGATACAAGGGTTTTAAAGAAATCCAGGGGACACACTTCAGAGGAATGGAAACTGTGGGATTATCTCTTTGAGCAATAAATTAAGGTGAAATTAAACAAATTCAACAATGGACATTTCCTGACAGAATCAGAAATCTTCTAAGTCCCTCACCATCCCAATGCAACTGTGTCTTTTTGTCTGTTACCGAGTTTAGTTTTAAAGATGTGGGAATCACTGTTGGGATTACTGAAATCACCTTAAGGTGGTAAACCACGAGAAACCTATTTTTTTTCCCCTATTAAACTAAATTCCGTTTATTTAACAGGATGATAAACATTGGTCAAGATGCTTTCCTGGGGTAATATTCAACCCTAATTGCTCTGTCAATTACAATTTGCAATATTAATAAAATAATTAAAGGCACAGGGTGCTTATAACTGCCAGTCTCTTTTCTTTAGTTAGAGGAAACCAATTCCTGTTTTAAATCCTTGAGCTTCTTTCTGATCTTAAATGGAATTTGCAGTATACCTGCACAGCCATCCCAGTGACCCCTCTGCGATGCTGACATCGTTCAGGCCAAACTCAGGCTTTTCTGTATGACCTCTGTGAATTAATGCAAAGCATCCAGCAATCAGAGGCATTAAAAAAAATAATAAAAAAATTCAAATCCAGATCACTGTGTTCTCTTAGCCCATAATACCCTGAAACAGAGATGCAACTTCCTCCAAAGATGCTTGTTAGGGAAAAAGTAGTGAAGTGACTAGTGGCTTCATCCTGGTGCTCTGCATGCTAGAAAGCATCCCCTCAAGTAGCAGACTGTCAGTGACTGTACAGTGTGACAACTACTTGTTCAGCTCAAACTCTTTTCCAAAGTCTCAGTGTTGAGTTTGCCTGCTGAAGATGCAGCTGTAGAGAGATGGTACTGCTGGTACTCCATGGCAAATGCTCTCCCCCTCTGCTTGTCCTCCTGCTAGGACAGGGTGTTCTGAAAGAGTCCTCCCAGGGCTTGCTGGCCCCAAAGAAAGAGACCTTAACCTCATCCTGCCCTGATATTTCCTGTTACCTTTATTTCAAACAAAGCCAGGCAAACTAGAGTTCCTACGCAAATAAGAGGAACTTGTGCTGAATGGGGAATTCAGGGCTCAGATCCGATTTCCATTTTTATTCTTTTTCTCGCTCCTGTCTGCCAAGTAGAAGAAGTTTGTTCTGCATCCTAATGAAGGGTCTAATCCAACTGACTAAGCTGTATAAAGTCCTTGCTGTAGCCTTTAATGTTGCTAGGGCTGGCCTTGTATGTTCCAACAAGCCTCTGAATATAGCTTTCAGGCCCTTCCCTGCTGCTGATATAATCACCTGCCATTCTGCCCATGCAACTGTGACTTGGGTTTGTTCTTAGGGATGCCCTAACCCTTAACAGACTGTCTGGCTGATATTTAAGATAAGGAGAAAGCATTAACACTCCCACACTCTCTGCCTTGTTCTGCTATGGGAGAAATGCATTTTCTTACCACAAAGAAAAAAAAAGTGGGTGCTTGTCATAGGTGACTACCTTCTGAAGGGAGCAGAAAGGCTAATATGCAGATCAGACCCACTTCTCAGAGAAGTCTGCTGCCTCCCTGGGGCCTGGGTTAAAGATGTGGTGAGAAAACTTCCTACCCTGGTATGGCCCTCAGATTATGATCCACTGTTGACTTTTTAGGTAGGCAGCGATGAACTTGCAGTGAGAAATCCAAGGGCAGTCAAGAGAGACTTCAGCGCCTTGGAATGGCTGGTCAAGGGATCAGGAGCACAAGTAGTGTTCTCCTCTATCCCTCCAGTTGCAGGGAATAAAGAGGGAAGAAACAGGAAGACCCATCAGATGAATAAATCAGATGAGATTGGAGCCTGGTGTCACCAGCAGGACTTTATGTTTTTTGATCATGGGTTGGTTTACATGACCCCAGGCCTGCTGATGACAGACAGGGTTCACCTCTATCAATGAGGGAAAAGGAATTTTGTGCAGGAGTTGGCTCATTGAAAGAGCTTTAAACTCTGTTTGAAGGGGAAAAGGGATAAAACTAGACTTGCTGGATATAAGCCAGGGGGCAGCACATCAATGTTTGTTGTTAAGTGAGGTCCTTAAGTCTGCCATTCCAGTGGAGGTAGGGAACCAGGTGCCTCGTGACAGCAAAGACAGGAGGGACATTGATGGAAGCACCTGAGAACCGTGAGGTAGGAATTAGGCCTTCTTCCCACAAAAAAGGTGATGGGATCAGTAGCCCAGCTGAAGTGCCCACAGCATGGGCAACAAGCAGGAAGACCTGGAAGCCATTGTACAGCAGGAGAACAATGACATAGTTGCCATCACGGAACCATGGCAAGGTGATTTGTACCACTGGAGTGCTGCATTGGATGTCTCTAGACTCTTCAGAAGGGACAGGCATGCAAATGCACTCAGGTTTTGCCAGGGGAGGTTTAGGTTGGACATGAGGAAAAATGTTTTCCCTAAAAGGACTGTCAAGCCCTGTTCCAGGCTGCCCAGGGCAGTGGTGGAGTCCTCTTCCTGGAGTGATTTAAAAGATGT
>VWZY01001620.1:205807-216901 GCA_013399075.1 Chloroceryle aenea | reverse complement strand
TGTGTAAATGTGGTGCAGAGGGATATGGTTTAGTGGTGACCCGGTAGTGCTGGGTTAACCTTTGCACTTGATGATCTTAAAGGTCTCTTCCAAACAGAACAATTCCATGATTCTACATGAGCCCAGCTGTCAGAACTTGGTATAGGCTGGACAGAGTTTAATACCGTTAGGCAAGGGTGAGGGACTGGGGAAAGGTTCTGGACATTAAACCTAGTTTTCTTACCTAGCCATGAACATGTCATGCAGTCTTCTAAGGGAATGCTCGGAGGGTTTTTTTTTTTAATTTTGTCAGAAAGATTCTCAGTAATAGATTTCACTGAGTGCCATAATCACTGTCTGGAATCACTGGTGCATGTGCCTTTTGCAGCCCCTGTGTTAGACCATGCTTGCACTGCATGACTACAGTGCACTACAGACTTCAGGTATAACCAAAGGCCCCTGAGCCCTTTCTTGCCACTCTGGCCTGGAAATCGGTCCTGTTCCCTTTAGGGGAAATGTTCCAAAAAGAAATAGAAGTCTTAATTTCTCTAATCTTATCCCCATCATTGCTTTTTTTTTTTGTTGTTGTTTTTTTTTTGTTTTGTTTTGTTTTTGTTTTTGTTTTTGTTTTTGTTTTTGTTTTTGTTTTTGTTTTTGTTTTTGTTTTTGTTTTTGTTTTTGTTTTTGTTTTTGTTTTTGTTTTTGTTTTTGTTTTTGTTTTTGTTTTTGTTTTTGTTTTTGTTTTTGTTTTTGTTTTTGTTTTTGTTTGGTTGGTTGTTTATCTTTGATTTTCTTTATTTATTTTGTGTGGGTTTATTGTTTGTTTGTTTGTTTGTTTGTTTGTTTTTTCTTCCTAGTGGAAAAAAGCTTATTACAGCCTTCTAAAAGGGACAGGATTCTCCACTTCTGTCAAGCTGGCTTTTTTTTTAGTGGCTATGTCAGAGATGAGATTAATGCCACTTGTCCTCCATTGCATTTCTACTGTCCTCCCTGTAGACTTGCATGTGTAGGTGGAAAATAAGAATCCAACTCCTGCTGCTGCCAAAGCAAACAAACCTGGAGCTGCTAAGGAGTAAAGGCTGGTGGCCTTTTTTCACTATCACAATCCAAGGGTTCGCCTGCCTTAAGACCCGCACACTAGCAAAATCCTTTAACTGGAATGTGTCAGTTCTCAGGTTTTGCAGGCCTATTGGAGGATATAAACTAAAGCTTAGACCAGCAGCACCCTTTAGCCTGTCGTACAGCAACCTTGTAGTGTGAACACAGGCAGAATACTCTCAGATGTGGCTAGTTCTCCAGAACCTTCCTGAGACTCCCCCTGAGAGGCAATGTGGTATTGCTATGTGTGCCTTGAGCACTATTGCTGGGTTAAACTGCTCTTTCTGGGCAAGACTGTTCAGAAGGACAGTTACTTCAGACAGGGTAAGGTAATCAATCCTGCAGTGAAGATGTGGGCCAGTGCAGTCATACAGGAAGCTCCATTGACCCACATGTCTCTGCAAAGCCAGGTAAGATAACAGTACTGCAGTCTTCAGAGAGGTTTTTAAGTTACCTTCAGAGTTCAGTTCTGGTGGGATAATGCCTTCTTTTGTTACCCTGAGCTGATCAGAAGAACACTGCAATGCTGGCTAGATTCTTGCTAGGATGTTATCCTTGCTGCCTCAACCACTCCACAGCATACTCCTTTCCAAGAGAATCATGTGTTTACAAGGCAAGGTCTGTGTTGCTTAGTGCCTAGGGGGTGAATTCAAAGGGCTTGGCTTGAGATGGAGGTAGAGGTTTCTGCTCCCAGTTTTCACTTCAGCCAATTTCCTGGAAGTTCCTCCTTTGGTTAGAAGGATGCTGTAACTGTTCACACAGCAACTGCCAAACCACCAAACATTATGTCTGGTGCTTTAAGGTAACCTAATGTCAATTTTGGGTTGTCTTAATTCACTGAGCAATAAAGTAAAGCTGTTCAGCTCCTCTTACACAAACAGCCAAGATGCCCTGTAGGAGGACAGAAACACCAAAGAGAAAAATTAGGCTGATGGAAATTGCTACAAACATCTGAAGCAATCTCTAAACAACTGCTGCTCTTGAGTCAGCCTGAAGAAAACTGGTCCCTAGGACTGCTCTTTCCTTCAGCTCTGTCAATACATACAACTGTTGGATTGGGCAAGTCATGCAGTCTCTGGGAGGAAGTAGCTCATACCATTTGGCAGTGTTTGATCTCATAACATTTTTACAGTGTTTTGAAACTCCAGTGAGTAAATTGAACTGACAGCAAGGCCAAATTTGACCGGACATCTGCTTTATTGACAACTCCTCTGGTCGCTTTGTTATTTTCTCGGTGTCTATTAACTAACCAGCTTTTTAGTTTTTCAGAAAGTGAAACATGTAAAAGCCCATGGTATTCTGCCCAGAGCATAGCCCCAAGCATTGCTACAATCTAAATAAACCAGAAATTGTCTCTTTGTAAATGGAAAAAGAGGTGTATTTCTAAACCACATTAAATGGATTCAGAGGGAATCTCCAGTTGCCTCACCCCAAAATCATCCTGAGCTTTTTCCTCAGTCTTCTAACATGCCTTAGAGATAAAATCATCCACAGGACTCTCCCTGTGTGACTTGCCATGTTGAAGAATGGATCAGTGTTGCAGGAGGACAGGTTGGACCAAGCTACATTCAGGTATTCTTTCCACACTGGATAGGATGAAGATACTTTTCCCTATCATTTCACCACTGAATCACTCTGGAGACTACATTTTCCTGACAGGTCTGCTCTAATGTATGGCATAAATCAGCTCTTCAGCACACAATAACTGCATGCAGGCCAAAAATCCCAGTCAGCACCTCTGGCACACTTCAGGCTCCCACCCACCTTTTGCAACGGTCAGAAGTGACAGGGGATTGGTATGTAGTTGTAAGTTGCTGATGGAGATGTTTTCTGCCTTCTAGCTGAGGTGGGGACAGATGTATTTTTTAGTTACTTCAGAGCTAGAAGAAATGAGAGAAGGGCCTGGAGTACAGTAGAGATTTGGGGCCTCTGTGTCTAACCACTCCTTGTTCTCTCTGAAGACTACTGATACCACTGTTCATATCTTCTCGGGTGCAAGCATACAGATTGCACATTCTTGCAGTGCTTTGGGGCAAACTTAAAATTACTTTGAACATTTGCTGGAATAGCCAGCATGCTGAAATGCTGACTGTTCCATTCTTTCCTCCTCAAAGTTCATTCAAAAGCTTCTTTCTTCCTTGAGAATTTTACACTGAAACATCTCTGAGGCAAGTCACCTTACACACTTCCCTTTGTTGCACTCATGGGCATGATTTCACTCTTGCATGCTCTTTGCTGCTGATAGGACACACATACTTCTCTTTGATTTCTTTAGGAGCTGAGGAACTGCATTTCACAGACAAATTGCCCAGCTACTTTCTTAGTACTCTCCTGCTTTTCAGTTCCCTTCATTTTCTTTTTCCCTACACTCTCATCTCAGTACTTGGTAATTTTGTTTCTTAAACAGGCAATGTCAGATCTTTCTTTCTGTCAGAAAACCAGCTCAGGTCCCTGCAAAAGCCTGAATAAACTGTTCCATTGTCTATGGTAGAGTGAATCTGTATCATTAAATGTTGTTTTCCTGTTATAGTTAATGCACATTCATAAACATTTGCATTCAAACACGTTCATAATCAAAGCAGTATGCAATTCTTCAGAGTGTCTTTAGCATCCAGCATTGCCTGGGCATTGTCCCTGTTCAGCTGGAAAACTGACATCTCCAAAATGAAACACCTCAAGATGATTTACTTTCCTTTGTCATTTGGTATAATAATGAGCATATCGGCTTCCCTGTTGCCCTACAATGTTACCCCTGAGCAGAGAATGCTCTTCTCTGCAGTGTGATACTGTGATCTTTTCCAAGGGACTCATTGGAAAACTCATTATAAATATTAGTTCTTGCTTTTGATAGAGAGAGAGTGAATGTTGGGGATCGTTAGGATTTCACTCACTCCTGTATCCCATGCACAAATAGGTCCAGTTGTATAATTAAATGGGCCATCCAAGTACCGGAAAGGTTGTATCCAGAGACACAGCTTTCTAAGGGCTTAGAACAATACTGATAAAGATCAAGTGGCTAATTGTAAGCAACAACCTCCAAATTGCCTCCGGATGAATAAACCACAGTGGGTGATCCAAGCATATTTTCACATGGATACGGTCTCATTCACAGAAGCAGGGAGCTGGAAAACATCAGGGGTGAGTTCCAATTGGCTGGAAGGGAATGAAAAGATTTGGATTTCAGTAGGGATTACATCATAGTTTTGTGTAATTATTCCTAGCTGGTGGAACCACTGTAAAAGCAAAGGGGCCCAGAGAGCAGGAGTGGAAATCCACCATCTCTGATACTTGGGGTTGGCTGATCACCTGCTCTTGTTATGATTTCCTCTTACATTTCCAGAATTAATATGAGGACTAGCAAAATGCAACAATGAGAGGAGATCTGAACTTCCAGGACTCTTTCATGGGAGATAAATTAAGGCAAAAGTTCTTTACGGTGAATTGTCTGTCTCAGCATTTCTTCATGACCTGTGGATGGAGCTGGGCACAGCGGTGGGAGACTGTATTCTGCGTCATCACAAGAGGCACAGAAAAGGGTGGAGAGTTCTCACTTTGAAACATGAGGGAGTGAGGGCAGAGATAGTTTATCCAAATCCTCTCATGCTCATAACCTGAATGGAATCTACTGCAATGCAGGGTGATGCTTCTAGGGAATAGTCCTTGTTACACTTCCAGGACTTGTGTTTGATACTGAAGGCCAGTTTGTAAATTAGGCACCTATTTAGCACCTCTTTAGGCATCTTTTAGGTACTAATGAGTGCACCTTGGTGGAACTGGCTGTTACTATCAGTCTTGCCTGCTGAAGCAGCCTGTGATAATGTAGAGGTTGGAGGTACCTCTGAGATTTCTGCCTAAAGCTTCATTCTCTCACTGCTGAATCTTCGGTGACAGACATGACCAAGCAGAGCAGTGCTACTGCAGCTGCTCAGAGCATCCTTGCTCTTTGAGGTTCGAGAGTCTCTTTATTCCAGAAAACACTGTCATCACTGTGAACACTTTTATTACAGTGGTTTCCTTGCCCATTCCTGTTCAGGGTCTCCTGTTCAAGGTTTGCATGTTTTTGTTCTTTGCTTTGAGAGGCTTGCTTTAAAATAAATAATTTTCAACCCACACCTTAGCACTATTGGCTTTCCTTCTAATTTCCTTCCTTCCTTGTTGACCCCCACCTACTCTAGGTGGCCCTGCTCTAGCAGGGGGGGTTGGACCAGATGATCTTTCGAGGTCCCTTCCAACCCCTAGGATTCTGTGATTCTGTGATTCTGTGATTCTAATTTCTGGTTGAAAAAGTTGCAACCACACTCTTTTTTTTTTTTACCTACAATTCAGAGCCTGGCAGCTCCAAAAGGTAAAAATCCTGATGGGCAACAAAGAAGACAAGTAAGCATGTTAGACATCATCAGACCCTTCAGACATGGCCTGTGGAAACACACACCAGCCCTGGAAAGCATTTCCTTCAGAGGGTCCTGACTAAGACCACCTACCTGTTCTCCAAAGTCGTTCAGCTCCCAGCAGTCTGTTCCTGCTGTGGGAAGAATGATGATCACATAGCAAAGCTAATGCCATCGAGCTTCTCTTGCTCTCATTCACTTCCAGATCTTGCCAGGGGCTGGTGGAAAACAGCTGGGCTGCTTGTCTGCTCTCCAGAGCAGGAGAGATGGAAGGTTCAGGGAGGTGGCAGCAAGGTTAATGTCTTTATGGTGGATCCTGCAGTGTTTACAACCATGTATTCAGAAGAGCTTGAGTTGAGAGATGATCTTGTGGGTGGCATCAGAAGATGCCAGGCTCTTTCCTGGGTGTAAGTACTGTCACTGTGAATTGAGCTCCTTGCAGGAACAAGCCTGTGCTGAAACAATTGCAGGCTCAGAGAGAGTGTCAGCAGTCACAGAGAGAAGGACAATTCCACCACAACTTAGGCAGCTTGCTCTATGAAGTGCTGCAGGACCTCATGAATGCAATGCTGCTATCAGCAGGCATATCATGTGCCCAGCATGCTGAGAACCTTGAAGGCAGAAAGGAGCAAAACAATAATGCTGGGATGCCTAAAGCTTAAGTCTGGAGTCAGGGCTCCTGCCTCATAGTGTGTGTGACCTGAAATATCAAGGTCTGGCAGCCCTGTGCAGAGGACAGTACAGAGCACACTGCTTCAGGATGGCAGGGTGGCCTGATGACCCCCGATGCTGGCAGGCCATTTCGTCAAATCCATTGCCAAACTTACATGCTTGCTTGAAATCCCCGCTCACCGCTTATGAGAAGAAATAAAAAAGCAGTTCTCCTGAGCACTCTGAGCTATGGCCTCCACAAATCTGTCACTTCATTCTCTCCTTGAGGACACAACCATTCCAAAAACATTTTGACAGCCAATGTCTTTATGCTTTTGGCTAAAGTTAGTCTCTGTGGGCTCATGTGTTAGGCATTAACCATCTCTGGGCTGCTATGCCAAGCTGCAGAGGGATGATTTCTCAGGACAGCCATCTGAGTCCTCCCCCACATCAGTTCTTTTCTGCCAGCAAATCCTGTGAGAACCTGCAGCATCCTCACCTTGTTGATGCACGCTGGGGAGAGAAGGGATGTGTAGGAATAAATAGTATCAGAGATTTACATCATGGACTGACAGAGCTCATGGGCCAAGATTAGGAAATAAACTGTTAAGAGTGAATACACCAAGTTCTGTAAGTCTGAATTCAGAAAAGCTCTTTGCTCATTGGGTTTTACAAAGGGCATCGCAGTACCCAGCAGCAATTGCTAAGCCATTCATGGCTGGTTCCCTCTTTAACTCCCATGCGCTGCGTTCAGGCACACTGAACTATCTGCTCCCATGTGGCTCCTCTTCCTTTGTACAAAACACTGCTGCTAAGAATAATGTATGGATTATGTAATAGTTTATTTAATGCTGATTTCTGCACAAGTTTAAATGTAAACACACTAAGAATATCAGGAGATGGCAGAACTGTCTGCAGCTCTGCCATTCACTCACTGTTTGCCTTCAGGTAAATCACTTGATATCTCCATTCTGTGGTAAAATGCAGACAGACAATAATTTTATAAAAAACTCTGGAAATACAGAGATTATGGGCTCTAAGAACTGTTATAAAATGATGCTCAGGTAGTCATGTAGTCAGACTTGCCCTCAAAACAGAAGTTAAACCAAGAAAAAGAATTTGAATAAATCAGAGACTTTCAGGCCAAAGGTGAAACCTGATGGGATTTTCCACTATTGACTTCAGCAGGCTTGGCCATAGGCAGCGACTACAAATATCAGTGAGCTGCATGAAGGCATGTAGGTAGAGCTGGATGGGGGGGTTCTGTAAAAATGGTTTCATAACAGTACATTTTCAAATAAATTTTTAATTTCTTTTGATATTTTTCTAAATTATTATTTTCTTAATCATGAAAAAAAATCCCTTCCCTATACTCTGCATGTATATACTTCCTACAGCAACAGCATGTTGGACCTGTGATTGCTGGGGCTTCTGGGTTCTCTGGCTCCAGAGCATTTGGCAGCCATGGCCACGGAGGCAGGAAACCCCTAAGCATAGGATCCAAAATCTTAATGCTGAAGTTCCCTGAGCAGCATCTGTATGGCTCAGGAGCTGCTGTGGCTTTTAGCAGCATACTGGGTCATCTCTCACTGGAGAAAAGAATGTAATGTAGACTTTCTCCTGACAAAATGTCTTCTTTCTGAGGGTAGTTATTTACATGTCTTCAGTATCAGTCTCCATCAGGCTTTTTCTGACAGTGCTTAGGCTCGTTTGTCTAGATGGTGGCACATGAGGTCCCAAAGCAAGTCTAATAGCTCTCTTTTGACACAGAAGTCGTAGGATTCATAACAGCAGAAGCTACTCTGCTCCCCTTCTTGTTACCAAGTGCAGTTTCTGCGGCCATTTTCAGTGTTTGGCCTCCACTGAGCATGCCAGCACACATTATGTGAAAACAATATTACAAGTATATAGAAAAATGTTCCCCAGAGCCACTACTCAACAGTCAAAATGTGCTACAAACATTAGCGTGGGTCAGCATGAAAGCCAAACTCTGACTTGAGTATATTCAACAAGATAAATTTCTTTAGCAGTAACAGTATTAAAAAACCCTGCAAGCAAATTAAGACCAAAACTCCATACAATTACAAGCTCTGGCACCTAATATTTCAGGGTGTCACGGTTTAGGGTCAGGGCAGCCCCTTAGACCTGTAACAGACGCTCTCTGTTAATCCTCCCCCCCCCCCCCTCCCAAAAGGGGAAGAGAAAGGGAATAAGGGAGAGAGATTTAGTGATTAGAAAAGGAAACTAGAACAGCTTGAATGAAAATAGTAATAATAAAAATGGATTATGTACAAATCTATACAGAACCAGTATCGAGCCCAACCCCCCTGATGGTAATGACATCACTGTCACCACTGGTGCTGTGGAGCAGGCACCTGGGGCTCCCAGCCTGGGTCCCGCAGCAGATGGGAGCTGTGTTCAGGAGATGGATTCTGGTACCAGATTCAGGAACACACAGACTGGGACTGAAGGCAGAACAGAGAGAGTCCTCCTTGGATGTTCCAAGGAAGAAACCAAAAGAGGACCTGACCCATGCCGAGCAAAGCTGGCAAAGCTGTCCAAGGGGGATGAACAGCCTGGGAGCCCCTAGAGCGACAGACCCTCCAGACCCCTCTGCTTTATACTGAATATGCCGTATATGGGCTGGAATCCCTCGCTGGTCAGTTCAGGGTCACCTGCCCTGTCCCCTCCTCCCTGCAGGTGCAGCCTTTCACTTTCCTGCACCCCGCAATGTGCTACGCAAGATCCAGCAGTGGCCTTGGTCTGCACACACATCGTTGGTAGTGACTCTGACCATGGGGTGTTGTCACTGCCAGCAGCAGACACTGCCTGGGAAAACGCTGCTGACTGCAGACAGTGCGGTCAGTTAGAAGAACTGGCCTGAAAAGTAAAATCACTGAACAGAATTAGTTCTGTTCTTGCTCAACGAGGACACAGGGAGAGACAAAAGTGGAAATGTAAACCTTTTATTAGTACCAGCAATGAGAAATGAGATTTATTTCAGGCATGCAATATATTATTGAAACGTTGTGCAGAATTTAGAGATAATGTATGATATATGTGAGGGGGTATTTATTATTTAGCAAGGAAGTGGGTGAAAGGAAGGCAGTAGGAAAAAATGGTGTTCATTTAATGAAGGGACCCTGGGACAAAAGCAAGTGATAATTCCATCAAGCAGAATTTGAAGGACATCAAAGAGAGAGAAGTGTAGCTCAAGAGATCATCTAATTTATATCACTGGAGATAAAATGAACAGGAAAACTATTTATAAATGGCAGATAATTCAGATCTGAGGAATATGTCTTACATATAATTTAAAAGGGAGAGGAATTTGCACTGTTATTATTAATAATGGAACATTTTACTTAAAAATTCAGGAACTTACTGTTCCTCTAGTCTAGTTTTTCTCAGATTGAAGAAAGTTATCTCTAAAATGGGGAGCCATTTTAATGTTTCATATGGGACAGAACTATCATTTCCTTCTTTCTAAGACACCAAAGTAAGAGGCATTATGGGTACTAAGTTTTATTGGGAATCTGTGAGTTTGCTGTATAGACACTTGAGACAGCTCTGGTTTTTATTATCTGACAACTGGTCTGTCACAACTGAGCATTTCTGCCAGAGGTACCTGTAGCCACCTTGTCTTAAGCCTTCCTACTTTGGTCTATTATGAGCTGTACAGAGCTGTACCGTGCCTAAACTCACCTCAGACCCTAAAGTGACAACGGTTACCTATATTCCTGTATAAACTAATTGTGGAACTTTCCAGGAACAACATTATGTAGGAAAATAAAAAAAAAAAAAAAAAAAAAGAAAACAATCTCTCAGTTCATAATGGGCTTGCTAGTGCTATCCTGTTCTCTCCAAAGTCTGTTCCCATCTGTATTTTTCTTTCATCTGGAATTTCAATTTTCAAGTCTTACATAATTTCTGCTTACATCCTATTATGTCTTTCAAACATTTGTCAAGGAGACTTTTCTAGAGTTTTCTTGACTAAGAATTCTCCTGTTCTTCATTTTATCCTGCTTGTACATACCTCTTTGTCTTCCTTTAACAGTTTACTGTACCCTTTCAGGTTTTGTAGTGTTTAGTTTTTGCATGACCTGGGCAGTCATTCTTAGCTTTTAGTCATTCTCAAGATTATATTTCCCTAACAATAGTTTCATCTAAGTTTTTGAGTTGTCTCAAAC
This sequence comes from Chloroceryle aenea, assembly GCA_013399075.1. NCBI lineage: Eukaryota > Metazoa > Chordata > Aves > Coraciiformes > Cerylidae > Chloroceryle > Chloroceryle aenea. Next base: position 206,595 of record VWZY01001620.1, on the reverse strand, counting down.
TTTACAGTTTGGGGTGAGTGCTGCTGACTTAATGGTATATTTCATAGATAATTCTGTCTGAAGCTCTCTACCCTGTCTTTTGCTTCTTTTGTCTGCTTTGCAAAGTGCACTGAAAGAAAAGGTAAGGTATTCATCTTGTGAAAAGCTGGGCAGGGACTGCTGTTCAGAGGGATTGCACTAACACTAGGGAAATTTTGATATGACTTTTATGTTGGATAAGACATATGGATGCCAGGTCTTTCATAACCACCTCTGTGTCAGTAAGAAAGTCCTCCCAGGGGTTATCAGGATAGATTTTCCTACTTCTCCCTTTCTCCATTTACTATGGACAAGTAATGCTATAGCCAAACACAGCTCAAATAGCTGCCCAGAGAGGTGGTGGAGTCCCCATCCCTGGATGGATTTAAAAGCCATGCAGATGAGGTGCTAAGGGAAACTGTTTAGTTGTGGGATTGGCAGTGTTAGGTTAATGGTTGAACTTGATGACCTTAAAGGACCTTTCCAACCAAAATGATTCTCTGATTCTATAATAACTAAGATACCTTAAATGCAGGAAGCCAGAGTCACAGGGAAGTATGAATCATTTATTTTATGCAGAGCAGAGCAGTCTAACTAGTGGGCTAGGGACAGTTCAAGCCCATGGAGTGCTCTTGGCCAGCCCACCACCTGCTTCCCAAGGAAGTGCTGTCCAAACGTCTCACATCCCTGTCTCCACTGTAGCAGTTAGGCGAGATCAGGCACAGGTATCCACAGGGGATGGATACAGGGCGGGATGGGGCTGGCTGTGG
>VWZY01001620.1:187793-205795 GCA_013399075.1 Chloroceryle aenea | reverse complement strand
TGGGTGGGTGAAAGCTGTGAGGAGGATCCAGCCCTCATGACTGGACCACACAGAGAAGGAGGACTGATATTCAGAAATACCTAGTAGATGACAGGATCAGGCCCATCCTGCCTAGGCAAGGGAATCTGAAACCATATCAAATATCTTAGAGAGTTTAGAAGCTGGGGAGAATTGGGTCAACTCAGGTGGCTGGATTTTATGGCCAGTGTGTGTGTATGCAGAGAGTAAGGGCACAGCTAGGTATGAATGACATTTACAAAAAGTTCTTTTCCTTTCTTTTCGACTTCTGAGAAATGTCTGTTGGAGAGTTGGACATAGTCTTACTCCAGGAGAGAATGTTGAAAGACTTCAATAAAATATCTCAAAAAAAGGGGCCTGTCCTAAAATTCAATGGAATATACTGCACCTTCTGAAAGATGTAAGAACCAGTCAAATTCACACTCTTGATGGGAAGCTATCCACAAAAAGATTAGAGAATTGGAGGAAGCACAAAGGGGCTACAATTCTCTTTGGAATAACTGTTCAAAACTTCATTGTCTGAAGTGCTCACAACATATTAGGTGAAAGGGATAAAAGGCAAATCAACCTGAAGAGGTAAAAACATCTAAACCAAAGCAGTAGAGGCAGGTAGTAGTCTAACTGTGACTTTCAGGCTAGATAATACAGCTGAAAACAGGGAGCTTAGCTGTGGTACTGAGATGCAGAGAACATCTCAAGATTCAAACTCACATTTAATTTTCAGAGAGAAAGAATGAACTTACAAAATGATCCAAAGAAAAAATGAAATGAGTGGCTGTGCCTCCAGTGGCAAAATGTGAAGAACAGGACAGACCATGAGGGAAGATCCTGTATTACAAGAGAACAGACAATCAGTAGATAAAGGCATGGGTAACAAAAAGGGCATGTCTATTAATAACACTTAGCTGTTTTGACATCAGAGAAACTCCACGGTGTCTCCGTGACACGTGTGTATGAGCTAACCTTGTAACATCCCTGTAAGGAAAGGTGACTTGTTAGATATAGCAGATGAAGCAACTTACCCGTGGCCACAGTTTTATAGCTGTGATTAGTTCTCCTGACCTTCTGCCTCCGAATCCTCTACTCTAGGACACAGTTCCAGAACTAAGTGAATTTGTGCACAAAACAGAAAATTTACATCATAAATAAAACCAGAGTTATTCCAGCTGGGTCACACTGGCACAGGGAATCTAAACAAAATCTGGCAACTAGAGCAAATCTATAAACTAAAGAGACTATAAACTATAGAGCAGGTCTATAAACTAAATATCTTAATCACTTAGGAGACTGAACAAGAGCAAATACTTACAGTTTGTGGGGGGAAAAAAAAAAAGTAAGTGTAGCTTGGTGCCATTTTTTCCAGGATGGACCTAGAACACAAAAGCTCCAAAACATTTGTTCTGCAGAGCTGAAGTGGACCACAAGCAAACCAGAAAACCTGTATTTATGATACAAAGGCGACCTCTGAGTGGTGTGCAGCTGTTTCTGATCATCCTCTTTTCTCATTTGACAACTAAGTGCGGCTTTACTTTGAAAGACAGAAATATAAATGTAGTGAAATGAATTGCTGTTCAGAGAAAAATATGGAGGGAGTGACTAGGAATACAAGTGTTCAGAGGATTTAAAATACCTAAAAAAGTTATGCTCCCATTATTTACCTTTCATTTATTTAAGTGCTTGTGTATACACATAGGCACCTGTATATGCATCTCTGTGTATGTGTGCCTGTATTTCACATGAGAAATGACAATGTCTAGGAATTAATTTTTATCATTATTTCTTCACCAAAGATGACACTGATGCACAACACTGGCAGCCAAGAGGAAATACTGAGCTCCCCTAAATGGATGTGTTTTGATTTGGAGCAGTGAGTCTAGGCCCTGTTTGTAGTAATCTGTAAATTGAGGGGAATTTCTGTGGAGACTTCTTGCAAATTTTGCTGCTTTAGGACTACTGCTCAAGAATCTCCTCCTTATGTGAATAACTGGATGGTCCGCAATCTGTATAAATAGATGCATTCATGTGTGTTCTGTGGAAGGATTACAAGGTTGAGGCCTTTGAATAGTTTTTTCCTCTTGAAATGTAAGGATCAAAATTTGGCTGTAGGCTGATAAGCAACTAGCTATGAGGCAAACAAGAATCAAATTCTAAAAGCATAGAGTAAGGATAATCTCTTAAGCATTCATCTATCTGTCTTCAGCGGAGTATCATAGCTCCCAGGCAAAAAAAAAAAAAACAACAAACCAAAAGATATACTTACCAAATCTTGGACTGAATCCTTTCCTATGCAGTTTTCCACAATGAATAGCCAGGTAAAGCCAGAAATACAGAGGGAGATAGATGACTTTGTAGATACTAAAACCTGTGTTTCCTACATTGTTATCATTTCCACATATAGAAATACATATGTATAATTTCTACATACAGAGAATGGGTCTTAAAAAGTGACTTAGAGAAGGTGAGTAGAGCATGGATGTTCTCTGTTTCTTATAATGGAGAAAATAGAGCATCAAATGAAATTATCAGGTGGCAGGCTAGAAACCAAACCAGACAATGTATTCTTCACATAACACTTAGTCTGTAGAACTCATAGCCACAGGATATTGTGAACACCGAGTATGTAGCTGAGTTTAGAAAATACTCAGACAAATAATGTTTAAATAAATAAAAATCACCAGGAGATGTTATACCAAAAATACCTTGAGCCCCAGATTGCAGAGTGCTGCCAGAATACACCATGAAAGTATTTGATAACACTTGCTCTGTTTTTATATTCCTTCCATCAAATCCATTGTTTACTACCACTGAAGACAGGTTTCTGTGCTGGATGGACCTTTGTTCTGATTTAGTGTGGCTGGTTGATGCTCTCAGAGAAATCTTGCTTATGATGTTTAATCTGATATATACTACTTAAAGTATTTAAATCCCAATAGAGAAAAAAAAACCTGTGGAAAGGGTAAATATCAAGGTTCCTTTTTAATGTCATTATGATCTTGTTTGATCTATACAAATAATTATGCTTTAGTATTTCAATGAGTTTATCTGAAAAACTATATAAAAATGGAAGGAAGAATTTGAAGGGATTTTAATATAAGACTTTTAAGGGTCTAAATTTTTTTCTCGACCAAGCATTCAAATGCCCTGTTAAGAAGGAAAGTGCTTCAAATACTAGTATTATGAGCAAATGAGCCCTAATGGTACAGTTACACACAGGATCACTCCACACTTCTGAGTAATCCCATTGAACTGAACGGGTCTAAATGTTTTGAAAGTAGTGTGTATGTGTGTGTAGTGCTGACATCTAAACAACTTTCTAAAGATTGGCATATACCTGTCATGTAATTTTGACTCCTGTACCCATTTTAAATGGTTTTTCAGTGTTCTAAATAAAGAATCATCTTAACACAGTCCTGTTTTTGTAATAAAGTGGATTTTTTTGAAATATCTGAACTGTCAGTGGTGATGTGTAGGACTCCAGGTGCTCCAGCTCATGGTATTGTGGAAGGAGATGACTTTAAATACGGGGCCCAGGTTTACTTCAAGTGCAACGCAGGTTACAGCTTAAAAGGCAGCCGTGTTGCCTACTGTCAGCTTGATGGGATTTGGTCAACACATCATCCTGAATGTGGTAAGGTCAATTTAAGTTTTGATTCTTATCAAATGTTTAGGCCAATGTATTCACATGAAACTAGAATATCCAAATCTCACTTGAAATTTTGTAGATCCATGGCTTAACATGATGTTCTTTTGTCTTCCTTTATTTAATAAACAGTAGGGATTGTAGGGATTCTTATTTTCCTTTTCTGGAGCCTAAGCATGCAAGGCCTGCTTATATAAAGGTCTGACTGAAACATCAAATAACTGAAAAATAATTTCCTCAAAGAATTTAGGCATACATCCTCCTTACACAGAGACTGAACATGTCTAGGATCAAGAAAAACAAGTGAGGGACACTGTGCAACAATGAATAGCTACTTCCCATTACAATGTACTTAGGGCACCTTCTCTGCAGAAGTCTGTTGCACTCTGTGGAGGTGATTAGGGGCTTACTGCATGAAAAGTAGACTCTTATTTCAGTAGAATTCCCATCCTAGAGAAAAACTGATAAAATAGAAACTTCCTTTCTTTATGGCTGTGCAAGTTGGCATAACTACCATTCATATTGATTCAGCTGTGAAATACCAAGCCCCTTCTCATCCAAAGAGACTTCATTTTTTTTTTAGTTGCTTTGTATTGCAAAATTTGATTTCCATATTCCAAAATAATTTGTGCCAGTTGGAAGAGTGCTTTTACAAGTCTGTTGTGGCAAACAATGTAAGTTTTTTCAGGGAGTGTTGTGAAAGAGCTGTATGTAAATTCATCTGAAAGAGAAAGCAATAGGCATTCTTCTGTTGAGAGAAAATGTCTCCAGTTTCAGTAAATGTAGCATCAGGATTGTGCTAAAGTCTCTGCTGCATGATGTCCCTGGCTAAAGGTCCAGTGAAAGATCTGTCTCTAGAACTGACTGTTACTGAAGTACTAATTGGTGTAATTTGGGTCTCTCCTTCCCCAGATGTTTTCTCTTTGGTTTTAATCCATGAAAAAAAAAAAAAAAAAAAAAAGACAAACAAAAAAAAAAAAAAAAAAAAAAAAGAAAAAAAAAAAAAAGCAAAGAATCCCTGTTCAAATTCCTGTTAGGCAAAGGATGAAATAAAACCAGAACTTCGTTGATTTATTTGGTCAAGCTTGGGTACATCTGGAAGCATGCACTCTGCTCATCAGATGATGCCTCTAGGCTAGATACTAGTGAAGACAGCAACCTGCAAATAAAGCATTGTACTGTGGGTGATTCCCTGTAGTCTTTAGCTGCTATCAAGTTATCAGTCCCTTGCGGTTCACAAGTGAGAGAACCTGTGAGGTACAGAGAAGAAAAATGGAGACAAATCATTTTAGACACAGGGCTCTGCTTCTCCCTTCCCCCAGCTGAAAGCAAGTTCAGATGTCCTCTTTGTTTATTGAATATGACTGATGTGAAATAAGTATTTAAGTACATACATAACCTTCAGCATATGCTAAAATCCAGTGTTGTTAAAGAAAGCACTGACATATGCTTAGCTTGAATTATATACTCAATGATAAGGGCATGTGTGTAGTGAGGGGTAAGGGTGCATGCTCTTCACTGAACTTGTACTGTTACAGTCAGCTCTGTGCTTATCTGCTTTGCTGAGCTAGATGCTGTCTGGTGACATGAAGATAGGGAGCTGGACAGGGCCCTACCTGTGCACTGTTACTGTGCTGATTTCACAGGAATGTAAATAACTGTTTCAGTGTTTGTTATATGTTAGTGCTTTAAAATTAAATTAAATTTTTAGTGTCAGTAAATAAATATATATGTGTTCTCTTTCAATTCCCATATTTCTTTGGATTATTGAGATCTCTTTCTCAGTGCTAAGAAACCAAAATGCATCTGAACATAAAAGTAAAATTAAGTAGTCTTGTTTTATTATCCAAGTCCGGTGAAGTACTGAAAGTAGAGAAAAACCAAAAGAATGCCAAGGGCCTGTTTCCCTCACATAGTTTAAGTGCATCCTTTTATGTTCTTGAAATAGCCCTCTTAGTGTTAATGGGACATTGACATCATGTAAAGTCAAGGTTCTTTTTCAGGATTGCTAGCTATGTTTTAAGGTCTTTTTAGCAATTTGAGAATTGTACGCTTTCAGTAAAGACTGAAGGATGTATTATAAATGGACATCTGTATATTATAATTTATTCTTTAATATTTTATATTTCTGAAGACAGAGATCCCAGATGGGTATTGAAAAGGCATCCTTAATAATGTGTAGATTGTGTAGAAATATCTGAATGAAATGCCAAGCAATCTGACAGGTGAAAATAATGCTGTGAACGTGATAAAATGGTTACTGTATTTTTCTCCTGTCATTAGTTCTAGATGAAAAAAACTGCTCAGATCCTGGTGGCCCACTCAATGGCTACAGAAGAGTAGTAGAAGACACTGGGCTCTTGAATGGACACTATGCAAAAATTGGCACAGTCATTGCTTTCTTTTGTAACAACTCGTATGTTCTTAGTGGGAATGAACAGAGGACCTGCCAAGATGATGGAGAATGGTCAGGGAAGCAGCCAATCTGCATAAAAGGTAGTTTACAGTCTTTTTTTTACCACAACTTACAAAAGCTGCTATGGTTTTACTGGTGTTTGTTTTATATAATGTACACTTGCCAAACAATATTTTTTTCTGACAAGAATGAAACCATCTGACTGACACTTGATACTGAGAGTGATAGTTTGCCAGCTCTGCTGGCTGCTACACTCAGCCAGAGAAGATGCCAATGATTGCAGAATGTGTTTCCATCTTTTAACATGGAAATGAATGTTTCCTAAGACCCTTATTAACCTTGTTCTAGGATCAAACCTGTGTAAGATCAAAATCAAAGAAGATCAGGAGGTAGTTCAAATAGGAAGAAGTAATTGTCTCATTAGACTTGCTGTCACAGTTAAGACAAAGGGACCTAGCCATGAGTGTAAAAAGCCAAGCCTGTAGATGGCAACCTTGAAGATTTGGCTCAGAAAACCACTTTAGAACATGCTTAAGCTCTCTGTACTCATCGAAACACTGAAACACATATTTAAATACTTTGCTTAAAATAAATTATATTGTTGACCTTGAGGTACTCTAAGTGTGTCTGAAACCCGGAATGGATGAATGAATTTGGGCTGGGGAACTGCCAAATTAATTTTCCCAAAGCAATTGTTTGACATATTTTAATGGATTTCTTTTTAAACTGAAGTAATGATAATATAAGAAAATATGTCTGTCCCCTGGGGAATTTGCTTTATTCTGTTATTTTAGATGGAAATACTGTCTCCCTGAAGCGTATAATCATCTGTGGAAAGTGTCTTTATTGATGATAATAATTTATGGAAAGCATCTTTATTGATGTTATATCTGATAGTGGCATAAAGGTTAATATATACAGCAATCACAAAGAGCTAGATACTGTTAAATCTGACAGAACACAAGTGCTCAGGCATACTGTTAAATCCATCCTGCAAGATTCTCTTCTTTCACTGTGTGCAGCAGGAAGGAGATCTTGGCAGAGTTGTTTGAACTGATAAACCTGAATATTTTATCCTGCTCTTAAAGTAACTAAACCGAATATGCAAAGTAGAAACCCTGGATCTACCTTCTCTTATTTTGTGCGTATTCAGGTAACTCTGAGGTGTTCCTCTGAATCAGAGTCTCCAGAACCTTCCAATGGTTGCACAAGCAAACATCCTCAGAAGCCTGTATCACCTTGCAGCTGCTCTGTGTGCCAGGTCACTGGATTAGCTGCGTATGGCTACACAGACAGAAATTAAGTATTTTTTATATAATTCCATCATTGCAAAAGTTTACTCAGACTCCAATCCATCAGCTATAGTGGTGGAAATCTGTCATTCAGACACAAAGATGGACAAATCTCCCATGGGTGAAAGTGCCAGTGCAGAAGACACTCAGTTGCTTCCACCTTTGTAGATGGGATAGACCTGGTGATCTGTCGGGAAGTGTTTTTCCAAGGCTTTATGTTTCAAGGCCTATCTTTATTTTAATACACATAATTTACTGCTTCTTCTCTTAATCCAGTCCACTTTAGCTAGTGAGGGACTGAGTGGAAATGTGTATGAACCGTTAACAGTTGAGCTGTGAATGTGGCAAAGTACTGTGCAACATTGTATTTTTTCTAGCCTGCAGAGAGCCAAAGATCTCTGACCTGGTGAGACAGAAAGTGCTTCCAATGCAGGTTCAGTCAAGGTGAGAATGCAATATCTCAACTACAGTTTACAGAAAAACTGTAATTGCTCTTCCCCTCTTCTCCTTTCCACCCTGTGTGTTTAGCCTGCCTGAGCAGCCATTCCTACAACCCCACTGGTATCCAAGCAATGAGAGCTGCTGGGAGGGGAGGTCTGACACAGTACAGGTCTGCAAACTGCCGGATGGAGCCAGGGAGAAATGCAGATAGGAATGTGCAAACTACTGGACAGTGCTTGAATGGGGCTTGCAAGATTGTGACAGGCTGTGAGAACAGACTGAGAACAGTTCCTTGGGGCTAATGATGTGTCTTAAAATAGGAATATGTCTATCTTAGTGAAGAAATGAGTGGGGAGAGCAGAAGGAGAGAAGGGGGCATAGTAGTGTAATCTGCTCCATTGAGTTTCATCATCCAAACCAACATTGCACAACTGATATAAAGGTGGGTTTGGGGTGAGCATAGGACAGAGGAGGAAGTAGGGTAGGAGGGGAGGAAGGAATGAAAGATCAGACCCCATCTGGGCTTAACCTTCTGCTGATTTCTTGAAATAAGCCCAATCTGAATTAGTTATGCTGCAATGTTCAGATTCATTTTTCTCCAAGTAGTAATTTGTCATTTCAGGGTTTGGGGTTTTTTTTCAGTACATGATTCATTCATTTTTAGATGGAGTGCAAGAACTGCACTCATCTTTGGTCTTAAGAACAGAAATAGCAGGTCCAGTGCAGGCCATATCCTGTCTCTGGCAATGGCCAGCAGCACGTGCCTAGAGAAGACTTTAGGAACAAGGCAAGCACGTGCTTCTCAAATACTCTCCCACCCTCCATCTCTTTGTTGTATGATTATAGATATGTCCTTGAGAAGCCATCAGGAGACTTCAGCATCTATCAGGGGATTGTTCTTGCTTAAATTTCTCAGTTCACTTTTGAACATAGGTCTTTTTATGATAAATATTCATATATTAGCACCAGCTGTATAAAAGCACACCTCCATAGCATCATGATGGCATCTCATGTTCATGGACTGTTTTTATCCCTTGAAGCAGGATCTCCATTTCAGAGATGAGGCAAAGGGTGGCTTATGCAATATTGCAAGGTCACACATGAGTAGGGAATGGGACCCTGTCAGTCTAAGTATAACCACAGCAGCTCTCATCCTTCTTCCAAAATACAAGAAACTTGTCATTGCTCTAGTTCTTAATAACTTTACTTTCCTTGAGTGCTGTTATATATCACCCCACAAATTAAAAAAGACAGAGGCAGTCTGTGTCTCTCTGTGATCAAAAATGGAATTACCATGTGAAAAAAAAACCCCTTTCTTATGGATTTTCTGGATGCAGGCAGTACCAGTATTCTCAATGGAAATTAATTTCCTGATTAATTTCTCAGACATAAATAGTTTTATTCTGTAGATATGTGCTTTTAAGCATTAGAGCAAGGAACGTGTTGTAAGCAATGAAGATTTAAGTATGATTGTAGTCAAGCTTATGGTCCATATCTAGGCTGAGGTATGTATTTATTTTTTTAATTATGTGCCATGTTTCAGCTAATCAGTACAATTTCTAAATGGAAGCTTAGAGATTATTGCAATTATGAAATCTCTGTGGTGAGGCAATTATCTCTGTTAATTGCTAAATCAAGGAACTTTATCAACATGATTTAATCTGAATTGATTCCTAATACTGCCTACTAAAGTGTTCACTAGAGAAAAGATGTGCCTAACTCCTCTCTAGTGAGAATTAATTATGGCAATGCCAATTTCCCTTGTAATTTCTTTATTTAAAACCACGGTATCTCTGTCCTTTTGTGAATGGCAAAACTGTTCCACATTCAAAGGTAACTGGTTGCAATCCAGAAACTGTAAAAAAAAAAAGACAAATAGAAAATTTATAAATATGTGTATTCAGATATGTGTACATATATATGTAAATAAAATAGCTGGCATATAAATGGGAGTATTGCTAAACTATGTTGGAATGATATTTTTGCCTGCTTCTTTCACAAACTTTATATGCTTTTAAATGATACTTAACACAGATGGTGGTGTGATAAAGCTGTGATAATGATTTTATTGATTTTAATGATAAAGCTATGACAATATTGTTATTATTATTATTACCTTGTGTTCTTTGTGCCTTGAAACAGGGAGACACCTTTGCATCAGCTTTACTCATCTGCATTCAACAAGAAAAAGCTTGAAATCTATCCAACCAAAAAGCCAGCACTGCCATTTGGAGACCTGCCCCCAGGGTACCAGCATTTGCACACTCAGCTCCAGTATGAGTGCATTTCTCCTTTCTACCGCCGCCTGGGTAGCAGCAGGAGGACTTGTCTGAAGACAGGAAAATGGAGTGGGAGAGCCCCTGTGTGTATTCCAAGTGAGTCTCCAAGGAAAAATACATGTACACATCACTGGGTGGATGGAGGAACAGGATGTGTATTCATCTTAGATAATTAGGGAGGCCCAGTGGTGTAGGCTGCCTATGCTTCCAGCTGGGAATTGGGAGCAATAAAGCTTGGAAGATATATGGCTCTTTTAATTGACCAGTAGAATTGTGCAGCTGATGGTAAAGGGATCAAGCTTTCAGCACGGTAATTTGCCATCATTTTTTCTGCTTTTTCATTGAGCAAAAGGGGTAGTGAGTTTCTCTCCTGATTTGAAAACGGTTTTCCTGCTATCGCTTTATGTTTTCCTGTATTATTTACTGCAAATGTTATTTTTCTTTCATCTCTATACTTTGGCACACTGCTGACTAAAACATCGAAGTTTAAGCACTAGAATAGAGAGTCTGCATCTTAAAGAGTCTTGCTTTCATATACCCTGCTAAGGAAGTGTTCATACTGCAGACATCTTACCCAGAGCTAGTGACCAGAGTAAGTCAGGGTATCACAAGATTTGGTACAACTCACTACTGACATCAGTGAAAAGTAGACCCTAACCACAAGCAACTTTTTAGAGTTCTTGTTTAGATCCCAAGTAATGTACTCCTAGAACAAGGCAGAGGTTTTTCTTTTCCCCAGCATGGCTGTTGCTTTAGATGCACTTGCTTCAAGGTCCTTGTTGCAGTACAAGTCTGTTGTCATGCGCCTGAACTTATCTGTGCTAAGGTCAGTTCTGAGAGAGAACCTCACAATTACTCTCTGACTGCCTAGGGTGACTTTGAGTGCTTTGCTGGCTTTATGGTGTTTTATTATAAGCAAGAGTCAGAGTGGTTGTTTCCATTTCTTTATGCAGTCATCTAATTATAATGCAGCTTGATAACGTCATGAAAATTCACCTGCTCAAGTGCTAAATCCACATTCCTATTTCAGCCAGGAATTCAGACAATAACGAAAAAACTGATCACTTTTTTAAGCTACATAAAATACTCATATTTTGAAGGTTGAAGGCAAAGGTTAAATGAAAAACTGTCCCTCATGCTAACTATTGCAGTTTGGTTTCTTTTGGTCCATCATAAGCAAGATTTGGGAGAGATATTCATATTCTTTGGTGGGTAAAAGGCGTTGCCTCATTCTTGTTTCACATTTCCTCAGTCTGTGGAAAAGCAGAAAACATCACCCTTCAGAAGACAGTGACCTCTACCAGGTGGCCCTGGCAAGCAGCAATCTATCGGACAGCCAATGGGGTGAAGGAGAACAGTCTCCGGAAAGGGGCCTGGATCCTTATCTGCAGTGGGGCCCTGGTGAACGAGCGCACCGTGGTCGTGGCAGCTCACTGTGTCACTGACCTGGGCAAGACCATCGTGCTCAAGACAGCAGAGCTCAAGGTGGTTCTGGGGAAGTTCTACAGGGACGATGACAGGGATGAAAAGACCATCCAGAACCTGCGGGTGAGTCAGTCTGCTGGGAGTGGAAAATCATGAGTACAAACAGATGCTGCTCACATCTGTCTTATATGGGGAGAAGAAGGTTATCCTTTGAGCAGTATATTGTTTTACACGCTGTTCTTTGAATTGCATATCTAGAGACTCAACTGACAGAACTGTCATGGCACAAGGAGGGAATACACTGTACTGCATTAAATCCCCCTGGCACTGTCCAACTCATATGTTCCCCCCCTAACACAGAACACTAAGAAAGTAGCTCAGGTTCCATGGGCTATAATATCTTGAATGATATTGCCATTAAAAAAAAAAAAAGAAAAGAAAAGTAGAAGAGATGCCAGCTACTGTCAAAAGTGATTAGCGCAATTTATGAGGGAAACAGTTGTGTGCTAGATCCCGGTTTGATGCCACGAGTACATTTCACATCTCAGCCCCAGGGCCGTATGGCTCAAAACTCAAAAAGTTTACGTCTGACTCCAGTTCCAAAAATAGCACCTCAGGCTCACCAGACCTGTTTGTTTTTTCAAGTAAAACTAGAAAGATAGACCTCAAAATGAGGATAAATACAGCAATTTTGTCTGTGTGTCTCTCTTTTTCTGGAGCGGAGGGGTATGTGAGTTAATTAATGGATTTTATCCAAGAATCGTAGTTAATAAGATTCTTTGCCCCCTGTTTTTAGTTTCTTTCTCTAATTCCAGCTTTTTCAGACTTTTCCTGTAAGGAAATATTTTTTGCGCTATTTCTTTACAGGATTCCTGTCCATTCTTGTAGCTTTTTCTCAAGGTAACTATCAGTAGAGGTTTGGCCCCAACATTATTATTGCTAGTATTCTTTTTTGGTGGGAAGATGCTTGGATTTAAATAAGAACATTTTACTTCCAAGCCTGTCCCCCTCTCCCCCCATCAAATTCTACAGACTGAAGATGACATGGCAGGTAGAATATTTTCAGAAAGGAGTGGAAAACTTGAACTGCACATTAACTCCCCATTTTGCTGAAAATGTCCTTGACTGCTTTTCATTAGGAGGTTTCATGCAATAAAACCTGTCCTGAAACCCAAGGTAAAAAAAAAAAAAAGTCAGAAGATGCTTGATCTCTTTGCATGTTTCTCTTTTGAGTGAGCACCACAGTGAAAGAACAGTTTGGGAGTGGAGGGTAGAGGAGAAATAGCCCAAATAAACAAGTATTATAGTAGCATGGAAAGAGTCATGCTGACTTGTCATTGCTTTTGACTCTACAATTCTTCCTACTCTGTTTCCTCCCCAGATTTCTGCCATCATAGTGCACCCCAATTATGACCCCATATTACTTGATTCTGATATAGCTATCATAAAACTCTTGGACAAAGCCAGAATCAGCAGTCGTGTTCAACCCATTTGCTTGTCATCTTCTCACGACTTGACTTCATCCACAGAGGACTTAAGAATAATAGTTACTGGCTGGAAGGTATTGGCTGATATTAAGGATCCTGGATACAAGAATGACACAATCCGCATGGGAGCTGTTCGGATGGTGGATTCACTGTTGTGTGAGCAACAGTATGAGGACAATGGGATACAAGTCAGCATCACTGAGAGCATGTTCTGTGCCAAACAAGACCACACAGCCTTTTCTAATATCTGCCCTGCTGAGACTGGTGGGATTGCAGCCATAACTTTGCCAGGAAAAGCATCTCCTGAGCTAAGGTGGCACCTGATGGGATTAGTGAGCTGGGGTTATGATAAAACTTGCAGCCTAGAACTCTACAGTGGCTACACCAAAGCTCTTCCCTTCAAAGACTGGATTGAGAAGAATCTAAAATAAAATGCTGTGTCTGGAAATGGCATTTTATAACTATCTAATATCTCTGAGCCTCTGCAGCTTTAGGCTTTTCATCCCAGTGATGAGCCACGTCTGGGAGAAGGTTAAGGCAGATAGCCTGCTAATTTGTCCGAGGATCAGATGTTCCATCGGGCTACTTTTACTTAACCTGTGACAGAGGGTCTTAGTGCATGAGAAGTTTTGCCATATTTCACCTCCCCTGGTGGGAGGATGATGCTCTGCTCCTGAGTCTGACACAGAAACAGGACAGCAAATTCTGACTGAAATTAACCTGTAGTGTGGAGTCCCCTAGAGAAATCGATGGCGAGTCTCTCCCAAAGATCCGTGTGACTGAGTGGATTAGGAGGCTGGAAAGAGTAGCCTGAATTTATTATGACCGGTGAGCTTGTTACAGTATGTGCTGTCTGTATTGCCATAGTACAATGTAATCTTTTTCCCTCCCAAGTACTTTACACATTTAAATAAACCATGGTTTGTTTTTTTAACCTACATACCCATGTCTGACATTATTTAGGTTCTTTTTTGCTTTATCTGTGTCGCACTCTAGGGATTCTCTACTACCCTTGTATTCTTGCATGTGACTCTCACTCGGGACTCTTCAGGCACACTGAAAGGCAGAATTTGCACAAAATTCAATTACTACATAAATAACAAGAATTTGTTATTTCTTAATACATCCAGTGCTGCAGTAGTACATGAGCCATTGCAATGAAACATACAGGGAAGTTCTTTCCCACCTTGTATTCTGAACAGATGAAAGCCTCAAACATACCTCTAAAAACATTTTTCCATGTGGATTATGAAAACCTCAGGAAGACTTCCAGTTTCGATCAGTTCACATACTTTCGTGGCAAAACAAGTTTTCTGTAGCTCTTCAGCATGAAGAATAATGTCCAGGTCTCCCACTTCGCAGGGGCTTTTCTTGAGTGGACTGTGTGATATCAGTGTGAGATTCTCCCATTGGGAATGTTTTCCAGTGGAGAGAATTTGATCTCCTCATGGTCCTTAATCATTGCTCTTTCACCAATCATTCGCTACTCATTTGTGGCTGAAGACTAGAGAGAAGCCCTAGAAAAAGATGGGAAGAAGGCACAGGGGAATGTCTCCCATCAATAATGACTCCTAGATAAGCCATCTACGACACCCTGGAATTTGTAAGACCTCAAGATTATTACAGTGCCCAAACCAGTTCACAGCAGTAGTTGGATGTGAAGGCTGGAGGTCTGATGAAAGGATGTAGTAGTCACCAACAGGGACTCGGATCCTGAAGTCATGTTCTGTCCAGCCTATTGCACAACTATGGCAATTGTAAGCTAACAAGTTTGATTTCAGCTCTGATTTTCTGATGCTGTGAATCTTGTTAAGAGTTTCTTATCAGAGTTTCTCCTTCTTTCAGTACTTTCCACCTACTTTTGGATCTGAAATTGCTGATAAAATGGCAATTAGTATTGGAGGTCATTCCATGTAATTTATTTTTTGCTTTCCTGGGAAGAAAGACTTAATGTGTTACACTTCTTGTTACGCTTGCCATATTTTCACTGGCAAGAGGACCAGGTGATATTGCTTGAATCAAAAAGTTTAAGGGCTCCAACCAAAGTATATTGCTTCTCTTCATCTTGTTTGTCTGTCTTCTCCTGCCAGATTATGCTTGGCTGACAAACTGCGTGGCAACAACTGCAACAAAAATTCTGAATTAAATGTGAAAAACAAGATATGTTTCATTCCTTTGCTGGGAGGAATAGGTGCCAGTTAATGTGTGGTTCTTCCCTGCTGACAGAAGGGGTTAGAGGAAGTTAGGTGACAGTTTTGGAGAAGGACAAAAGTCGTAGAAAGTCAACATGTGTTCTTTTATAACACTACCGACAAGGAATGAAATGAGGGAGGAATAGAATTATTTCTTGGAGCCTGACTTGCCCAGTCAGAGCTCTTCCATGATTACATTAAATGAGTCTCTATGGGTACGAGAAATAATCTTCTGAAACAGAAATCTTAAAGGTCTATGAGCTGGTTCTTTTCTCAGTTTTGACACCATGACTGCATTGCTCTCCATAGCATTATTGTTCTCCCTGCTACAACTGAGAGATAAGGAGGCCCTACAGTTGGGTTTTTTTTGTCCTCTAGGATTTGTCCAGTAGAGAACTAGTTAGTTCACACAGATCTGCAAATCTGCATTAATTCCAGCTTTAGCCCTCACTCCTTTACTAAAGGTCAGACACACCTAGCACATACTGATCCTCTAACTCCTCCTCACTGTTGAATCCCATGCCCATTTGGCTTCGAACCACGCACAGATCTGGCAATAAATAGCTGCAAGTTTCTGGGCTTGGACAGCAACAATATAGCTGTTTGCTGGCTGTATGTCACACAAAAGTATATTCTGGAAGAGAAACCTGAAGGAATTCATGGAGTGAAAATTATAGGAGGAGGTTGCTACAGCTACTCATGCACAGCAGAATTCAACCCCCTCTTCTTTTTACAGTTGTGATGCTCTTCAAAGAAAACAGAAGCCAGAAAATGGTGAGGCTTCTCTCAGCCACAGGATTCGGATTTTAGAATAGTCCTTTACAGAAAGAGAAATTAGCTGTAGCATTTGGTTCTACTTCTGGACTTTGGTGATGTTTGAATCCTAGATTAAATTCAGGCTTACTTCTAAATACAAAAATAATGTTTTATTTCTCCTGTTCTTTGATCTATGCTTCCACATCTACGGGTGGGCAGTTATATCAGCATATCCAAGCACCTGTACCATGCCTAGTACTAACAGAATTACAAATCAGCCTGCCCATCTTGACTGGCAGGCTGACCCACAGTAGTTCCATACTTACAGCCTGTGCAGAACAGGGGTTAACATCTGACACCAATAATGAGGAAAAATAGGGGATGAATCTTTGCCAGAAAAACAACCTGTGAGCTGGAATCATAATCCCTTAGATAGCTAGGATCTAATTTTAAGATGCAAACTATTTCAAACATCTCTTTCTAAACAGGTGAGGATCTATGCCATCTGTTGGAGAAAGAGTGTGAAATAGCACAACATGGATAGCAACACATCTTCCTTCTGAGGAAGAGAGCTCTGCATTCTGGAGAGGCCAGAAAGATATTGCTATGAAAAAGCAAAACACTCTCTGCGTTCTTACTCGCTCCAATGGATTTATACTTCTCCCTTTGCATGTTTTTGGGGCTGGGGGTGCCCCAGTGTTAGTGTGTCCAGCAGGAGTGAGTAGGGGATTGATTGTGCCCCTGTACTCCGCACTGGTGAGACACAGCTTGAGTGCTGTGATCAGTTTTGGGCTCTGCAGTATAAGAAAGACACTGAGGGGCTGGAGCGTGCCCTAAGGACAATGAAGCTGGTGAGGGGTCTGGAGAACAAGTCTTAGGAGGAGTGGCTGAGGGAGCTGGGGTTGTTTAGTCTGGAGGAGGCTGAGGGAAGACCTTACTGCTCTCTACAGCTACCTGAACGGAGGTTGTAGCGAGGTGGGTCTTGGTCTCTTTTCCCAAGCAGCTAGTGATAGGATGAAAGGAAATGGGCTTAAGTTCCACCAGGGAGGTTTAGATTGGCCATCAGGAAAATTTTATTTACTGGAAGAGTGGTGAGGCACTTCAACAGACTGCCTGAGGTGTTAAAGTGTAGATGTGGCACTTTGGGACATTGTTTAGTGGTCATGGCAGTGTTGGGTTGATGGTTGGAGCTGACGATCTTAGAGGCCTTTTCCAACCTAATAATGCTATGATTCTAAGTTACTTCCAAAAGCCAGGGTGCTTATCTGGAAGATAGCACTGTAAGGAAATGGATGTTCTGAAGTACACAATCTCCTCAGGCATACCTTCAGTGACTGATGGAATTGCCCTGGTAAGCTGTTTTACTCGAAAAGCTGAATCCATAGTAAGATTACAACAAAAAATGTGCATTTCATTAGAGCTAGAAAATCCATACTAAGCTGCATGCTGTGATGTTTTAAGGACTGGTACGGGAATTGTCCTGGTTGTAGGTCAGGTATCATGGGGAACCAGGAGCAGTGGGCAGGGGCAGTCAGTCTTTGCTTGGCTGTGCGTCCATCCACAGCAGGCTTGCAGCTCCTTATTGTCTCAGGGAGCTTCTCACATGGCTTTCTGTGCTGCCTCTTGGTGCAGAGGAAACAGTCTGTGGCAGAAATGTTTGTTCCCTGTGAAACTGGGCATGAGGTTGGTCAGATTTGGATGGAAAGACAGCACCAAGGTTGGAAGGCAGAGCCTCAGCTGGGGGAAACCAAAGCAAAGGTGCACGGCAGTGTCTTGATGCGGCTTGAGTGTCCAAGAGCATGGGTACCAAACAGGACGAGAACTCCGTGCCCGATGCTACAAATACGGCCTGGCTGCAGGGTGCAGGTCAGCCTGGGGCTGGTAGCAGCATCTGGAAAATTCCAGCACGAGCTGTGCTGCAGCTCCCGAGCGATGAGGTGCGAAGGAGAAGTCGCACCAGCACATCCCCGCACTCCCCTGTGAGCCGAGCTTTCTTGAGTGCCATCTTCCCAACTCCAGAGAAGGGGCTGCAAGGGTGGCCGTGGCCCGCGCTGAT
>VWZY01001620.1:78505-186759 GCA_013399075.1 Chloroceryle aenea | reverse complement strand
CCTTGGACTCCTGAGAAGACCGGGGGGCTTTCGAGAGTATGGCATCGACAGAAGGGGGAGGAGGACCGTCTCTTGGGAGGGAGGAACGGGAGGATGGGACAGGGGGGTCCGGCATTGTGCTTTTGGTAACAGTATCCTGTCATCTGCTTCATTGTTAATCCTTGCCCCTCGCCATTCCCTAACGGAATAAGTAGAGAGCGAGAGGAAACGAGAAGCAGACGAGCCCCATTTAGGAGAGGGACAGAGAGAGGGGAAAAAAGAATTTCAAATATGAGCCACTGGAAAGGTTTTGGTTTTCCTCCCATCACTTCTTTATTTAACCCCTGGAGGGCAGATCAAGCTTAAACCGCCTACCTGCAAGAAGACTTCAAGTGAATGGTTAACATAGAGGTAGAGGGGGGAGTAGCATCCTATATAATAACAATAATAATAGCTCAAAAGGAATCAAAGAACTGTCCCCTCCACCCCCTCTTTAAAAGGCAAGAAACAAATCCAACTTCTTGAGGAGTTTTGCAATTTTGCAGTTTTGTGCCAAATGCGTTACAGTGCTAGGAAGAGAAATGCTGGGAAGGGTGAAGGGTTATACAAGAGGCTTGAAAGAAAAGCAAGCACAGTTCAGCCCGGGTAGTGTTCCTCAGAAGGAAACCTTTCCCCCTACCTGTGACAGGATTGCAAGGATCAGCTGCTTTGTGACTCTAATGGGGCTGGGGGCTTGTTGGGTTTACAGAGTAATCACTACTAGGAAAGAAAAGAAAATGTTTCTTTGATCTCTGGCTGCCCTCTTATAATACTGGCTACTATTAGACTGTGTCTGGTGTGAGCCTTCCCTTTATCCCTGGATGTTGTCAGGTTGTATCAGCATGATCTGCTCTGGATAGGCTCTCTGAGGACAGAGTGCAAAAGGAAGCTCTGTTCGTATTGCTTTTGTGTCTCTCAGGCTGAAAGACTCGCTGAGCTGCTTTAAATTACCCGACACATATCTGAGAGGGTGTGCATACAAGTGTCCCGTTACCTGGACAGGGGAAGGAACGGGCTCTCTGCAGAGTGCCCCCTGACCAGCTGGACTGGGAGGAGTGGAAGGTTAGAAAGTATTAGCTTTGTCTGTGTTAGAAAAAGGACAGTCTCCCAGTTCTGACAGCGGGCGAATCTGTGGGTCTCTTCTGGCTATTCACAGGACTGTGACAGAGGTAACTAACTTAGCATTTAGCTATGGCTTTGCCTTCGTGAGGAATTTCTGCTCCAGATTTGTACATTTCAGTTTTGGTAGCAGCCCAGCAGTTTTACAATGCCCTGTAGCATTTCCTCTGAAAGTGAAATCACTTAATTAGATACTGTCAACAAATAATTGGAGCCACAAGGAAGAAGCTCAAATATTTTAGAGCCAGCCTACATCTGTAGGGTTGCTGCTCTGTCTTCTCTGACCCTTCCATATCCTTGGACTACCTCAACTTTAGCTCCTGTCTGGGTGCTCCAGTCACCTGCTGTTTCCATTCATACATAAGGTGGCTGTAGAGGTCTACACTTGCTTTGGACCAGTGGGGGAATCGGAGATCTGTTGTGCAGGGCTTTAATAAAAAGAAACATGACATGAGGTGGCTTTGTTAGAGGGGTTTGTCAACTTTGAATGAAAGGAGGTTTTAAATGTGTGTAAAAAGAGAGGTGCTTCTTTTAGAAGAACTTGGCTGAACAGGTGGGCTAAAAAAGATCAGAATGCCAGACACAGAAAGGCTTCAATAAGTGCATGCTTTTGCATTCCTTAATGGACAGAGCTAAACTGTGAGGGTGAGAAAAGAAGCAAAAAAGTTGGAAGCTTTGCTTTCAAACTTGTGTAGGAAACTTACCTAGACTAAGAGAAGCTGAAACTGTTTGTTTGGTATGATTCAACTAGCTCTCCATGATAGCTGAGGGAGGTGTGGAAAACAAGTTGAGTGGGAAGCATTTCACTTCTCAGTCCCTTTTTGCCAGTGAGAACCTCTTCCAAAACAGAATCGTCAACTTTCCCTCCCCCCAGGTAAAAAGCAGAGGATAGAGATAAGCTTTACACTCTAGCCTAAAGGTCAGCAAACTCAGGCGCCATAAGGATCAGCAGGGAAAGTGAGCACTGACCAGACCTTGGTCAAGAAAGACTTTCCACCAGCACTGGCACCAGTGGGAAAATGGTATCTCCGGTACTCGCCGGTATGCGGAGAAAGACCTGCTGAAGATGGGGACAAACTGTATGCATTCTAGGTTTATGTCTGGTGACTCTTGGGATGTTCAGATAGACACGTTCGTCAACACTGAAGTATAGAAAGGCTTTATTATGTTGTGATAGAACTACTCCATCCACCATCATATTTGCAGTGTGTTATTTCTCCTTTGATAGGGGAATTTACATAAAATACCCAAAGTGGGGATGTCAGGGGTATGACAGGATACTCAGTGAACCACAAAAAGCCTCAATATATGCACAGAAGGCAGCAAATTTGTATTCCAGTGTTAAGTATTTACTAATTCACTTAGTGACAGGATTTGTTAGGAAAGATTTCGTTCTCTGTGTCTTTTTTTTTTTTTTTCCTTTCAGTGTCTTACTTGAATAAACTTACCCATGTATGGAAATTTGGTGCTCAAATCTTTCTTTTCCAAGAGGATGGTAGACAATGAGAAACTTCAATCTATTGAAAATGAGAAATAAAATGTTCCCAACATGGCAAAATCAGACTCCTGTCTTCTGGGTCAGGTTCTTGCTGTAGTTCCAGACAGCACAGCTTTGACTTACTGTTGAATACGCTGCCTGTGTCTTGACTGTTCAGTCTTCATTTCACAAGATTTCCTCATACAGATCTCATTGCCAAGATAGATTTTGGTGTTTAGCTGGTGCTGAAAATGGAAAATCACTAGTTCAAGGATGAAGGGCTAGAACCAAGTACCGATATGGTTTGGGGTTGCTTGTTTTTATGTTCTCTGTTTAACCATTTTGTTGGCCATGACTACAGACAGGGTGCTCCTGGGAGAGTTGGACTTCTAATCTATACCGGCATCGCTTTTCATGAGTCCTTGGTGTGGTTCAAAGATCTGTGACATTAGTTCCCATTCAGACTGTGGTGTCTGCATAGGGCTCAATATGCCATAGGTTGAACGTTTGGAGACTTTGTGTCACACAGCATTTATGCATTTCCTTTGCTTTTACAGAGTCTGAGAGACCTAACAGTTAAACAAGATTGACTCTGATCCAATTGATACCCGTGCTTGCCTTCAGACCTTTGAGCAAAGTCCTAAACACCTTGTCTCACATGGTTTTGTTATGGTTCTCATCTCTCTTTAGTGTTACTCTTTCAAAGGGAAAGAATGCAATACCTTGCTGCTATTTGCTTGTTAAATTATTTTTAAATTTTGTTTTGTTTTGGTTTTATTTTTTTTAAAACACGTGTATAACCTAGAGATAGGTTTTAGATGTTAAATCAGCGTGTGACTTTGTAACTCAGGTATTAAACCCTGTGTGTTTAAATTTTGCAGTTTATGTTATCTCTTTGAGTGATGCTGGTTTAGATACTCTAAAAGTCTAGAGATATGTTTGTATTTTGTATACCTTTGAAGAGTGGGAGTTTCAGGTGTGAAGCTTGGGTTCGGGTCCGTTCCTTCTAGAATACAGCCACTAGGAGACACTATCACTGCATCTGTAGTGGTAAATTAAACAGAGGCAGAGCAGGTGGCAGAGCCGGGAGCTCAGCTCTCCCTGTGCAGGTCACTCTCAGAGCGGTCCCACCGTGGTTTTGGCCAGGCAGCCCTCTCCCCGTTCACATGCACAGTTAGGCAGCCAGCTCAGGCCAGTGTCCCTTCCCAGTTGGCAGTTTAGATGTGATCACCGTACTTTGGAGTCTAATAATACTGCTGTGGGCTCTTCCATTTCCATTGGTCTCGGTGTTAGAGAACAGTCCCAGAGCAGGTTTGTGGAAAGAACAGAGATGTTACCCTTGCAGGTACAAGGTACATGGTTGACAGGCATGTCTGTGTGCATGTGTGCATGTACCCTGCTACAAAATAAATCCAGTGGAGTGGAATAGTATGTGGAAACATCCTATCTGAAAATACAGAAATCTGGGTAATTGCTTAGCATTGTGATTTGACTAGTGAAATTGTTGTAAGTGCTTCACAATTTTATGTACAGTTAATATAAATGGTGTTTGTGTAATATGAAATGGCACAGATGAAGAGCTCCCATTCTGTTCAGAGTGGCAGACCTACTGAATGCAAGCTACAGAGCTCCCCATCGTGATGTTTGACTTCAGCAATATCTCAGTTAATAGGAAAAACAACCAAAACCCCAAATCTGGCCTGTAATCCACTCCTTCTCTCCAAACCTGATTGTTCCTACATTCTTCTATAGATACCCTCTATCTCAGCCTAAATGTCACTGTTTCTGAAGCTACAGTTCCACAGTTAGAAATACAGTTTGTCTGTACTACCTGATCACCAAAGAATATGAGTTTGGTCCAGATCAGGGAGTGTAGGATTTGATGTTTCTACAATTAGCCACAGCACATAGTGTGGAACTTGCACAGGTTTTTCACTAGCTGTAGAAAGTTGGTGATTAGTCGGTTCAACGTAAAATTACCCCAGGAGGTGCAAATAAGGAATACCTTACATGGCATCAAGCCCTGTGGATGCAAGTTAGCCTGTCAGCATTTTTCTGAACAAATCTGAGCCTTAAGAATTAATTTATTATCCAGCATTAGTGTTTTAGTCATGCAGCTGTAGTGGGTTTGGATCTTGGAGTAGGAGTCCTAAAGCCTTTTGTCAAGTCAAAGCCTGACAGGGAGATTGCCAGCTCATAATATGTGTAGCCCAGAGACAAGGGACGCACCTAGATGAGTCAGTAAAACTAGGTCTGCATTTCATGTAGGTTCAGACGCCTACATAGGAGAGTGGGTTTTCAGGGTCTGCCACATTAATGTACAAAGAGCACACCTACAGGTTTCTTGTCAAGTGAGCTTTTACTCTGTAATTTACCCACAAAATTCCTTTAAATGGAAATCTGATGAAATGTGCTGGCACAAATATTTAGATATTTTGGTGGATGAAATCCTCCAAGTGCTCTTGCTGTTTTTATGCAGGATTTTTTATGCAGGATTTGAACAGTGCTGACTCAGGATGGAGTTGGTTTACCCTATGCTCTTTCTCAGACATTTTGTGGGACAGATGGAGTGGATGTAGCCTATTAATTAGACATATCAGCTGCAGCTCTGACCTCGTTTCACTGTTGTCACTGCAAATCTCTCATCGGTTTCAGTAAAATAGAATTAGGCTCTTCAGAAGTAACTAATATTCCTTAAAGCTAATTTGATGACACGATAGTTCCCATGGCCCAGACCTTCAGTTTGGCCTTCAGCTACTCTTTCCAAAAGAAGTTGTCACCTAGACATTAACTTCATGTTTCTACATATCCAGATCTTTATCTAGATGCACAAGGATTACAATACTTATGAAGTCTACAGGGGCTTATTTATTCTGAACTTTTTGGAAAAAGCAAGGTACAGTATTGGTTTAGGTATACAAAGGTTAAAGGGAAACAGTACTTAAAAAATGGCTTCAGTTGTCTTGCTTTACCATAGCTTTCCATGAGACAAATAAACGCATATGTCAACCCTCCATGAATTTATATGCACAATGCACTAAGAACTCAACATACAAAGCAGTACTGTATTTCTATACTAGCAAATTACTGCATTTAATTCTTCATCTTCCTGGGGTTGGACTAGATGACCTTTGGAGGTCCATCCAACCCAGGGCCTTCTATGATTTCTGTTTCCCCTTGATCTACAGACTAGCCCAACTGTCAATTTGTGAGCTGTGTTTAAAAGGTCATCACTTTTCAGTTCAGAAAGGCTGTCATTAAATCTCTGTCGCACCTCACCTCCATCGCAGTGAGGTTGGCATGCGGGTTTCTTACCGGCGTGTATGAGAACGGGAGCACTGGGGCTGTGTATGTGGGTGGATGCAGAGCTCACCCAAACCCTCACCTGCAAGTATCTGTCTGCAAAGAGTTGTCTTCATACAGGAGGAAGCTGTGTGCCTAACAGAGAAGGCACAGTGCTAGTAAGCGGGCCGTCATCTTCAGTACCTTCTCATTTAATACCTTTTAGTTTTCTTTATGATTTAATTCCATTCCCCGGCCCAATGTGTTGCAATACCTGCAGTTTAGAACAATTGATTGTATGAGTTCTTGAAAAGACTGTCTGGATCTGTCAAATCCATCATCCCTGTCACTGTCCATCTGCTAATGAAAATGCCTCTCTTTCCAAGTCGGTACAATAGTTCACACTTTCAGGCTCCAGCTCGTTAGTTTAAAATGCTATTCCCAGAGGCGTACAGGCAATAAAAATAAGTGTGCTTTTATATTTTTAATCCTACTTCTATATTAATTTCAAGGCTTCTCAGTGTACTTAACGCTTTAAGACAGTTAGCCACAGTACATGTCGCAGTGCTTGGGAAGATAGCAGAGTAGGTTCAATGATCATCATATTTTCAAATTTTTATCTAGAACATATTTGATCCTTTATAAGCAATTCCACACTGGGGATCCTTACAAGGAAGAACAAAAAAGAACCAAGGCATAAAATAATTAATGAACACTCCTAGTAATTACAGGCATCTTTAGGAGACTGTTGTGAAATTCACAAAAAATGCAGTATTTCACAGTCACTGACATCTCTGAGAAATCAAATTTACTGAAGTATTTTAAAGAAAAGAAGGTAGAAGGGGAATTTTCAAAATGAAAAACCATTAGATTTTTATTTTTCAAAAATAAATGCTCAGTTTCAGCCCAGATATCTTCATTGCAGACCTATTTTTCAATTGAAAAAAAATTTCAATTGAAAAAAAAATCAGTGAAAAAAAGGAAGACTAAACTGAAATGGCAGAGGCCCCAGTATGAAGGAAAACACTGTGTATTAATGAAACATTTTGGGTTGACTAAAACACTGTCCTGTTTGTTTTGGTTTGGTGTTTTTTTAAGGTTCACTGACAAAATATTTATTTTTTTCACTGTGAGTGTGACTGGTCTATTTCTTGAATTTTCAAAATACAAACACCGTCAAAAATCAGTAATTTTTCCAGGTTGCTTTCTGCTCTGTAGCCTTTTCTATTATTTACTCAACAGATAAGTTAAACCCTGGGCTATTCCTGTAGGCATTTAAATTTATATAGAATCATAGAATGTCTTGGGTTGGAAAGGACTTTTAAAGGTCATCTAGTCCAACTCCACTGCAATGTGCAGGGACATCTCTAACTAGGTCAGGTCGCTCAGAGCCTTGTGAAGCCTGACCTGGAATGTTTCCAGGGATGGGGCAATGACCACCTCTCTGGGCAGCCTGGGCCAGCGCTTCACCACCCTCAGTGTAAAAAAAAATTCTTCCTTATCCCTAGTCTAAATCTCCCCTCTCTTAGTTTAAACCATTACCCCTCATCCTGTTGCTATAGCTGCTGCTAGGAAGATTGTCCCCATCTTTCTTAAAGGTCCCTTTGAAGTACTGAAAGGCCATGATAAGGTCTTCCCTGAGCCTTCTCTTCTCCAGGCTGAACAACCTCAAATCTCTCAGCCTGGCCTCCCTGGAGAGGGGTTCCAGCCCTTGCATCACTTCTGTGGACTCATCTGGCCCCAGTCAAACAGCTCCCTGTCTCTCCTGTGCTGAGAACTCCAGAGCTGGACACAGGACTCCAGGTGAGGTCTCACTAGAGTGGAGTAGAGGGGAAGAATTACCTCACTAAACCTGCTGCCCACACTACTGGGGACTCAGCCCAGGATACAATTTGCCTTCTGGTCTGTGAGTTGAAATTGCCAGCTCATATCCAGTTTTTCATCAACCAGCACCCCCCACATCCTTCTCCACAGGGCTGCTCTCAATCCCGTCATCCCCCAGCCTGTATTGATACCAGGGGTTGCCACTACCCAGGTGCAGGACCTTGCACTTGGCCTTGTTGAACCTCATGATGTTCACATGGGCCCCCTTCCCAAGCTCATCCAGGTCCCTCTGGATGGTGTCCCATCCCCTGAATGTATCAGCTGCACCAGTCAGCTTGGTGTCATCTCCAAATTTGCTGAGGGTGCACTTGATCCCATTGTATATGCTATCAACAGAGATATTAAATAGCACTTGTCCCAGTGTGGACCTGTGGGACACCACTTGTCACTGATCTCTATCTGGACATCATCTGGACCACTACCCTCTGGACATAACTATTCAAACAATTCCTCATCCACTGAGCGGTCCACCCTATATATCCATGTCTCTCCAATTTAGAGAGAAGGATCTGATGCCAGCAGACCTGGTGCCATGTAGGCCATCCCATTATCAAAAAACCCAAAATTGTGGTGATGGTGCCAGCCATGGAACCATAGAGAAAGTCTGTCTGTTCCAGTGTTGCTGCCCTCAGCTGGAAGGACAGAGTCAAAAATAACCTGTGCTTCAGATTCCCCGCCGAGCATCCCAAGGCCCTCAAGCTTCTTTTGATCATTCTTGGACTACATGTTGTGGCTTCATCACCACACACATGGAGAGCAGTAACAGGTAATAGTCTGAGGGACATACCAAGCAAGGAAGCTTCCTTAACCCAGGCCTCAGAGGGAGGCAGCAGACTTCCTTCAGAGGAGGGTCTGTCCAGCATATTCATCTGTCTGTTCCGCTCAGAAAGGAGTCCCTTACAGCTACAGCACACAGGATGTATATGTGTATGACTGTGTGTATGCATATCCATGTATGCTTGATTGCTCCCTTCCAGATACTGTCTCCTTTCTTCAACTGTTTTATATTAGACTTTGCTGCTGTTTATTTTTTTCTATCAGTGCATTTTAATTCTACTTGTTGTATATTTCCACAGCAACTTTTGGCTTTTTCTTTTACCAGCAGATATTGGTCTACTTCCTACAGTTTCAGCCATCTCTGTTGTCATTCTTTATTTTTAGGCCACTGTGGCTTGTCGTGTCGTTTTTTTTTTAATAACAATTCTTCTTCCCTGTCACTAGACACCAATGATTCACCCAGGGTCTCTATGAAGACAGACAGTTGAGAAGAGGCTTTGCCCTCTCTGTGCTTCAGTACTATTTTGTTTAGTTTGGAGTAAAATGTTTCTTCTCTGGCTGCATACAAAGGGCTATCTGATTCTATCTTCAGCTAGTTCTCTGGTGTTGCTTCCAAAATTGCCAGAAAGTTTTGAGCCTTTTCCCTGCCAATCTCAAAGCCTCATAGTGTACTTTGAGGTGTCGATTTTCACAATGCCAGGCTGACAGCATTGAGTTTTAATACTGGTAACCACATATAGCTGTAGGGGCTGCCAGGCTAGCTCTTGTTTTGTGGGCAGGATGCTGCTGCCATTACCAAAGTCAAGGTCGCTGAGCTCTGTCCAGGAACTGAACTTATTCTGTGATAGGTCATCATCAACTGCATCCCAAATAAGAGGATCATGGACAGCACTGCTGAAGTACATTTCAGGGCAAGTTTAATAAGTCATCCCTTGGACATATCCAGAATAATCAGTGATGTATCCAAGTGTAAAATCTGTCTGAGTGAGAAGATGGTCAGAGCAGTACTAGAAAGCTTAGAGAGGGTAGCAATAAAACCTGCATTCAAACTGATACTTGCCAAAGTGTAAATTCACTGCCCCTCTACACCTGCCCCAGGGAAGACTGGTAAGCAAGTCTAAGGGGAGCTCTAAGTATATCACTTTCTAGTTCACATTTCTGTGTGAACTGTTAGTCTCAGTTAGCCACACTGCCAAATTTGGGCTTCAGATCTGAGAGTGACAGCATCTCTGATTTACTTGTGGTACTGCCAAATTTGGGCTTCAGATCTGAGAGTGACAGCATCTCTGATTTACTTGTGGTCTCCTCAAGCCAAATCATGTGGTTTCCAGGTGGTGGACTTCAACTCTCCCAGGCAGGAACTCCCGCTGTGGTGTTTGCCTTTCCAACCGTGCATTGTAGTTCCCTCCTGTCATTTACTGTGCTAACCCTAGCAGCTGAGTTAAGTTTGGATCTTGGAGATTTGCTTTCTCACCAGGACAGTGACAGATATCAGCAGTACACAAGTCATGTGCACAGCTTCTAAGCTTCTGACACCCTGCACATCATTCACAGGGGCTGTTTGGCAGGTGCTGTGGTCTCTGTTCCTATTCCTTTGGGCAAGGGTGTTTAATGCAGCATCTTTTTAGAGGGGTTATCTGAACCCCCTGGTACATCTTTCTGACATGAAGGATCAACATGATTAGGGACCAGTTCACATGCTGAAGGTGGTGTAACTATATTGTATGCGGACTAATGAGTGCCTATTAGCCATACTATTTAGCTTGAGCGTAGGAGAGCGGTAGTATGGATGTCTCGTGCTGGCACAGGCAGACGTGAGTACCCTAAAGGCTACAGAGCCTGAAAGCCTGTTTCTCAACAACTTTTTCACTCAAGGAAGCAAAAGACCAATGTTATTTCTTCTAGAGTATGAAAATTATGGCCAGCATTTGTGATTTTTTTCTACCTACCATTTGTATATATTCTATTTTAACATCATTATTTTCATTAAAGAAGTTTTCGTTTCCTTTTCTAATTGATACGTCTCTCTCCTTCATTCCTTTTCTCTTCCCGTTTGGGGATGGAGAGGTATTAACAGAGAGCATCTGTTAGATAGAGATCTTCTGGATGGCCCTGGCCCTGACCCTGAAGTGTGACACCTGGTTACTGATACTCCTCAGGGAAGTACTTCCCCCGGGCAGGTTCCTGGCAGGCTCTTGTCATATTCCGGATACTCCCATACGTGGCAGCAGCACAGCTGCTTCATGGGACAAGTGGAGATGCTGCCATGGCCTGTAGCTGCTAGTGAGCAGTACCAGACTGCCCTCACGAGGAGCACAGACAGGGGAAAAGCGTGGCTGGAGTTCAGTCTCCAGAGATAGAGAATGTGGAGGCTTCTGTTGCAAATTCACACTGAATGTGCAGAGGGCTCTTGGCTCCATACAATGGCAGAAGCTGCATACCGAGTATGTCCAGTTGTAGTAGACTTCTTCTGAGGCAGAAAGCTGTATCATTAATTGAGCTTCTGGTCCTTATCTGTGTAAGAACCAATCTTGCTATAGTAACTGAGAAAAGTTTTGTCCTTAAAAATGCACATGTATATAAACACATAGCATCCCCCCACAAGCACGCCTATGGGAATGCATTAATACTGGGCTGCTATTTATATCACAAATCAATGATCTCGAAGATCATTGATACCACAGCAATCTAGGACGGGAAATGAAAAAAAGATGAGATTCCCTCACCTGACATTTTAGATTGTCATCTCCCTGTTCTAAGTCAATGTCCCATGCTAGAAACTGCCAGGAAGTATTATTCCTATCGATATAAAAAGTGCTGGAGGAAACTTCACAGCTGGGTAGGCCAAAAGCATTACAAAACCTGCCTCTCTCTAATACCAAAGCAGCTCGGTAGGAAGTGTTCTGCTGCTTCCAGGATTATCTGTTGTCTTCCTTTCTTGTTTTCTCTCCTGTTCTGTTTGCAGGCTTATATAGGTTCCCTGATGGTCTGCTGACCATCAGCAGCCCTTTCCGAAGGGAATCTGGAGTACCCTCTGAAAGTCATGGTATACTGCTTGGAATTAAGGGTATAAGGGCACCACAGCAGTCACCATCTCTTCAAGCTAGTTGCTTGAGTGCCTTGAGGAGGACATTCCTCTCTTCCTTTTCTGGAAACACATTTGTGTCACATGGTGGCACCCTTGCAAACTGAATAAAGCTCAACTCCCACTGCAGCCTTTTTCAGAGAGGCCTAGGGGTCTTCATCCTCACTCAGTAACTGAGGCTTGAATGTCTTTCAGATGTTGATCCCTTGATTGTGTCTAGCTTGAAGTTAGTGAAGACTTACTGGGCAGCAGGAAACAGGTAAAACCCATGAGGATGTTGGTTTTGAAAATCTTCAGAGAAGGAGACTCCACAACCTCTCTGGGCAGCCTGTTCCAGGGCTCCATCACCCTCACAGAGAAGAAACTTTTCTTCATGTTGTTTGTAACCATCTTTTAATCATCCTCCGCTGGACTCTCACAAGTATTTCCCTGTCTCTCTTGAGCTGAGGAGCACAGAACTGGACACAATACTCCAGATGTGGTCTCCTTAGGACAGAATAGAGGGGGAAGATGACCTCCTTTGACCTGCTGGACATGCTCTGCTTAAATCACCCCAGGATACTATTTGTCTTCTTGGCCACAAGGGCACACTGCTTGTCCACCAGGATTCCAAGGTCATTCTCTATGGAGCTGCTCTTCAGCAGGTCAACCCTTAACCTGTACTAGTACATGGTGTTATTCCTCCCCAGGTGCAGGACTCTACACTTAGCTTTGTTGAATTTCATTAAGTTTATCTTTGCTCAGCTCTCCAGTCTGCCCACATCTTGCTGGCTGGCAGCACAGCCTTCTGGTGTGTCAGCCACTCCTCACAGTTTTTTATCATCAGCAAACTTGCTGAGGGTGCACCGTGTCCCTTCATCCAGGTCACTGATGAAGATGTTGAATAAGACTGACCCCTGGGGAGCACCGCTTGTTACAGGTTGCCAACTGGACTCTGCATCCCTGATCACAACCCTCTGAGCTCTATTGCTTAGCCAGTTTTCAACTCCTCTCACCATCCCCTCTTCTAACCCTCACTTCCTGAGCTTACCCACAAGGATGTTATGGGAGAGAGTGTCAGAAGCCTTGCTAAAGGTAAACAAGGACAATTTCTTTTTTACTCAAAGGAATGCAACTGTCTTGAGGTGCATGCTTGAATATCAACCAGCTGTCTTGAGTGCCCCTACCTTCTAGAGTCTTAGCCCAAGGGATTCCTCCAAGTAGGTCTTTGAAGAGGACAAAGTTAGCCCATCTAATTGTGTGGCCTTTCCAACAAATATCAGTGTGATTGAAGTTTCCCATGAGCACCAGGGCATGTGATCTTGAGGCTACTTCCAGCTGTTCCTAGAAGGCCTCCTTGACATCTTCTTCCTGGTTTGGTGGTCTGTAATAGACACACACAACAGTTTCACCCATGTTTGCATGCCTCAATTCTTACCCCTAAGCTTTATTATTCATCTTGAGCTACAACACCAGGGGCCTATCTAGTAAGCCCAGTTATATCCCTCTCCCCTTCAAATCTAGTTTAAAGCCCTGTCAAATCAGCCCTGCAATGTCTTGGGCAAAGGCTTTTCTCCCATTTGATGCCAACAAGTCTGGTGCTGTATAGGTCATCCCATTGTCAAAAAAGACTAATTTGTTGCAGTGACACCAGCTACGGAGCCATGTATTAGTTAGTAGACTGGGCTCATCTGATCATTCCAGTGTCGCTGCCAGTGACTGGGAGAAGTGACACTTCCTGCAGCCTGTGTGCTGTGTGCTTTTGTGGATGCTCTGTCTGGCTTCCCACATCTACTCCAGCAAGTGCTGAGCATGTCACCTTCTGCCGGGTGGAGACCATGTCTGAGCTCTTTTCAAGAGGGTGGTGACCACCAACAGATCTCACCTGTCAAGCTGGCAGAGAGAACCTCTGTTCCTCCCCGTGTGCTCTCCTGTGCACCCTGCACGCTCTCCACATGCACTCCTTTGAGCAGGCTGTTGCCTCACCCTTCTTGCCAGTTTCCTGCCTCAGAGGATGGTCTTGTATTATCAAGTTCTCTTAGACATTTATGTTATTTTGCCTTCCCACTGTTGAGTTCAGGTACCTCAGTTTCATAGGTGTGCATGCTTTGGAATCCTCTGTGTCATAGGAGATCAATCCACGTGAGATCTTGCCAGTGTCATTGTGCTGGCATCATCCAAAGCCTGGGCTGGGGATCAGAGCCCAGCTGTACGTAAGTGTTATGTACATTTAGATTAGAAAGACAGACAGTTGTCCTCTTTGGACAACTTACACTTTCTTCCGGACATCCAACAAAGTTCTGCAGCAGTTTGAGAGTGGCAGTGTTTATTACCAGAACTTCACTGTGTGCTGCGTGTTCCTAGATAATAAAATGATGCTGTCAGTTACTGTGGCCCTTTTGGCTCTGGTGAGAGCAGGAGTAATGTGAAGTCCAAAACCAACTCAATTTGTAGGTTTTATTTATTCACTAACCTACAGAAAAATGTCTCTAATTCAAAATGACAATGGTATTAGTTAATCCGGGTGTGTTGCCCGAATCAGGAGAAAAGAATGCATTTTCTTATCCTGAGTGAATAGTAAAGATGGTGTCATAGAAAGTCTTGAATGCCACTATCTTTATTCCTCTCCATTCTGAACTTTGCCCCCAAAATATTCTGCAGACCGAGCATGTGTAGACCTTAACAATAAAACATGAAGAACGGTAATATTTAATCAAAGGTAAGTTTTCCTGTGTCTGAATCAGTTCATCTACATTTGCCATTTGTTTTGATAATTACAAGTGATTTTCCACTCGATGTCTTGTTACTCAACTTGCATATGAAACTGGTTCATTGCTTAGACTCCGTGACAAATGTATGTAATGACAGTGTAGGATTAATATAATTGACTTGAAAAAGTGTTAAGTGACAGTTTAATTCTGCTGGGTGGTAATGTTTCATAATATTTTCTATTCAGGCTCTGCATTCAAGGTACAAAGTCATTGTGATTCCTGAATCAGTGTAGCAGCCGTTGTATCCATCCTCCTTGTGCATATACAGGAGGATTTCAGCAGTCAGCACATGCCTGAGATCACCAGGCTGCTCCTGAAAGCCATTGCCCACTGAGAGCTGGAGGGGATGGGAAGAGAGAGCTTAAAGCCACTACCTCTGCAGAGGGAGCACTGAAAGTCCTCGCTTGGTATCTGGTCAGAGCTGATGAGAGGGGCCTGCCAGAATGGAGCACGAGTTAGACAGGAGCTGCAGACACAGCAGTTGATGCCTGGAGGTCAGACTTGACCTCAAGACCGAGAACTCAAAAGAGGCAGACAAATTAATTGCCGTCTTGTACCTGTGTGTTAATGCCTGGTAATTACCCTGGGTTACGCAGTGACCATACATCATCCTCTAAGTGAAGTATTTCCATAATTTTAGACACAACAAGAAAATTGCAATAGCTATCATATGCTGTTTCTTCATTATACCCAAGGGGGAGAAAAAGTAAAGAGAAGGACTACTTCTAGCCAGTTTCCTTGCTGTTTATAGCCTTCTGCCATCAAGAAAGATGGTAGTTTCAGCAACCTCCCTTCTCATCTGTGGCATATCAAGAGTGGCCATATCAAGGTGGTGTTTTTCCAGTTAATTTATTAGTTGTGCTGTGATATCTCAGATGTGCTTCTTTGGGCCTAAGTTGACATGTACATAAAGATTAATGTTTCCTCATTTATGTTCTTGGCTAAATGGAGGAATCAGAGACAACTGAGTAGCAGTAATGTATTCTCATCTTTATAGATGAAGAGGTAAGGTGTGAGCTTTGCTCCCTATCACACAGGTATCTGTGGATAGGGCCGTCGTCCTGTTGCCATTGCCAGCCAGGTAATGCAAAACTGTCTGTCTCCCACACTGTTCATCCCAGGTGATGTTTGTTGCCCCTTTGCTCCCTGACTAGAGCAGGCCAGATGGAGGGCTGAACGTGCTGCTTTGTGTGGACCTGCAGTGGCTTCCATCTTGCAAAAAGAAGATGCCAGGTTGTCTTCAAATTTGTCAAATTGTTTGGGAATGCTTAGATTGTCCTTTTGCTTTCTCTCAGGTTTGTTTTGTTGTTTTGGTTTTTGTTTGTTTGTTTTTTCCCCTGAAGCTTGAAATAGACAGAGACCTGACATGAACTATTTACTTTTAGAGGTAGCCTTCATTTCTCAGAACTGCTGTTTCTAAGCATTGTTGTGAAACTGATGTGGTTTGTTCTTTTTTAAACGGTGGCTGATTTGTAAAACTAGGCCTTTAAACATCAGAAGTACATAACTGAAGGATAGATAGGATGTTTTCCAGTATGGGAAATACACTAGTGCCAAATGTACATCAAAAGCCAGAATGGGAAGATCTTTAATTGGCAGATGACCAGCTTATGGCATTTCACAAACCTTCCATCACTATTTGTTTGCAGACTATTACAAAAAGGTATTCAGGAAAAGGAAAGTCAAAATCTAGAAGAAGATGATGGTTTCTTTAAAAAGTCCTGACATAATGTGTCGTGTTTCAACAGGTAGATTCTTCCTTGTGTTCTTGAGATAACTTCAGATTCTGTCTAGAGGACAGAATAGCAGGAGACAGAAAAAAGTTGATGATCCGTGACTCCCCCAGTAGGGAGAGAGACATTAGTAACAACAGTTAGTTGTCTCCATCTTCATGGATGTCATGTCAGTGACACCACTCAGATACATTTTGATGGATTTCAGATGAACTCCCAGGCATACATTCTGTATGAAGATTTCAGACTTTTAAAGTTTTGTTTAAAATGCATCCTTCCAGGTTGATGGGATCACACACTATGAGTTTTCTGGTGTAAAAATTAAGTTTTACTTCACCACTTAGTTAGTATTTGCCCATTACAGTTTTCTTATGTTTAGTTTCTTTTTTTTTCCCTTATTCACTCATCTGCATAGAAAGTGGAAGTTTTCTGCAGCTTGTGTAATGTCTGTATTGATAGAGTTTGCACTGAAGATCCTACATAAACTCCTCTCCGTGATGGTTCCTGGCAGGCTCAGGAAGCAGAGGCTCTTGTGTAAAGTATGTATTCTCAGTGACTGTGACTACAGATACCCACATTCATGTGTACATCTGTGTTCACATGTGGTGTCCCTCAAGTTTGCCCATATGTACTAACATGCCTTAGACCTGAAAATTTTCTACAGATTGAATAGAGACCCCCTGACAAAAACTGAAGTACGATTTTACACTTCTGGCTACCTGCTCTGTTCTGTTTACACTTACCAGCCTCTATATCGTATTTTTTCTTTTGACTATTGGCAGTAGTTGGTCATCTGAACTAGAAACAGTCTTGGTATTGCCAGAACTAATTCATGATACAAATGTCAGGGTTTTGTTATAAAGGAAGTGAGGGAAAAAAAAAGGCATTGTAGGATTTTCACAGTGCTATCCAAATACTTTTAATAGGTGAAAGGTAGGTATTCTGCCTATTTGTTACTTCTAAAATTTTTACTCGTTGCAAGAATGAATAAAAATTAATTGCAAAGGAATGTGAAGAAGGTGTTGTGCATATAATTGCAGCTTTCCTGGCCAACTATGCATAGTTTGTTTGTGTTTGCTACTACAGACTGCTCTGACTACTTGCTCATGTTCTGGCAATCACTCTCAGTTCTAATAATCATGAGTTCTAATAGAGGAAAATTTCATTTTAGGTTTACCCTTCCTTCAGTGAGACTGTTGCCTGTATGGCTGGCAGGAAGAAGGCAGTGTCAGTGGAATATGCTGGGGTTTTTTTCTTCCTCAAGTCCAGACTTCCATAGAATACGTGATACTTGCCATGCACATAGTCCGAAGCTTTGCTGTATTACCTGTTGATCTGAAAGTCTTTCTGTAAAAGTCCTTTGCAGCTGCTCATAAAGATGCTCACACTCTGGAAATGTATGGACTTGCATACTGTGAAGCAAATTGTTTGGCTAATTGGCTGTGCACTGGCTACTCTGCACTAATTCCTCCTCAGGGAGATACATTTACCCCAAAGCAAAGGTGAAGTAGTTGACTGTACCTTGAAAGTGTAGGACAGCCAGCGTGGTACCTCTGCCTGCTCCGCAATAGATTCACAGTGCGGGCAGGCCTTAAAGCTGTAAAGGCTTTGCTGTAGTAAAAGAATGCCATCTTCTTTAAATTCACTGGGAGTTTGAGCAGCTTCGTTTTCTTTGGCTGGGTTCTGAATGTGCCTGCCCAGATGAGGCCAGGAGATGGGGTTACAGAATTGATTTTGACTCTGCTTGTTTCTGACTACCAGCTGGGACTACACGAGATGCTGCAAGTTGGAGCCTGGCAGATAATAAAACTGCTGGCTTTTATGCACAAAATGAGTTTGACTCATACTTGCTTGTCTTAGGAATATAATGCAGCTGTGTCAGAGCAACAGGCCTTGGCCTGTTGCAAACTTTGCCTTGTTCCCCCTGTGGCACAGTTCCCTCATGCTGTGGGTGTAAAAGGAATAGGACACTTGTGAAAACAAGTAGTGTGCAATTGCTTGTGGCTCTTTTGGAGAAAAAACCCCAAACAGGTATAGAGAGATCAGAAACATTTATGTGATATGCAGAAATGGGGGGTAAAAAGCTAACGTTCCCCACTCTCCCTTCCAGGGCATTTCGTTAACAGTACATGCTGTCATACAGTAATATATAACCACGAGGACACAGCAAGGCTGTATGGGAGGGTGTACTTATAGCACTAAAAAAAATGAGTTGGGAAAACCAAAGCAAGCCAAGTAGATGCTTCCCTAATGAGACTGTGAGGAAAGTGCCATAAATAGGTTAATGAAACACTTTTTAGGTAGACACTCACTGTATATCTTCCAAGTTACAGTTGTGGAGTGATGGTTTTTATCTCCTGCTACAGAAAAATGCAAACCTGGAATTCAGCTCTGCCAGCAGATGAACGGCAAAGACTCACCATATTTAAAAAGTAGAATTCATAATACTGAGATCTGGTCTATAGTACAATACAATGTATATTGAAAATTACATGTGTGATTTTATTTGGATAAGGAATGGAAAGAGGAAAGGAGAAAAGGAGTGGTGGTTTATATCAAGCCCAGCTAATCACATTTTTTTAAGAACCAGAGGAAGATCAGTCTCTGCTTCCTCCCTATTTGCTTAATACTACTGCACCTGGATTTAGAGTAAGATGCTGGTAAAACTCAGATTAGGACATGCAGGTGGAGGTACAGGAAGAGAGAGTTTTCTTCAGAAATGGATTTAGAGCTGAAACTTTGTTATTGCCACAAGGCTCAAGATGCAGATCCTTCAACCCCTTGCTGTGCTGAGGTTGCTCTGACAGTGTTCTTGGCTGGAGGGAGATGATACAGCTCCAGTGGAGGAAAGTTGTGCGGCTGCATTAGCCCAGTGCTATGGCAGTATATCTTGAATGTCAGCTGGGATTATTAGACTGTGTCTGGTATCATGCTAATCCTTCTGGTCAGCCTGAGCATAGTCTGTTTCTGCCTGCCTGGTTTATGTTGCTCGAGCCCTGGGAGTCAAGGCCACGGTTGCACCAGCCTTTTTGCAGGCTGACCTCAGAGCGCCTTGCCTAGGGGTGCGGGAAAGGACATGGGTGTTGCAGAGCTGAGATCCCATCTTCATCAGATCTCCAGGCAAGAACCTGAACCCAAAGGCCAACCTTCCAGCAGCATCCATTCTCTAGGAAACTAAAATCCTGTCTAGACGGTTAGATACCATTCTTAGTAGTTTAATACAATTTAATGTCGTATCTAATGCAACATGAGGGAATATGAATTAACTTTCTCTGGCTTGTTACCCTCTTCTCACTATTGCCTTATTCACAGCTCATCTCATATTCATGCATTCCTCTTCATTTGCCTTTCTTTTTTTGCCTTGATTTTTTTTCTCTCCTAGCTTTAGCTTTTAATGCGAACCACAGTTACCTGATGACTTTACTTCATGTTAGCGTGCTTGTTGTCTGCTTTAGGTCAGAGTGAACTCAGTGCTCATGAATGATGATAGATGAGCAACCCAGAAGAACAGATTTCAGTTGGTATTTGTCCATGGGTAAGAAGGTCTCAGTACAGTCTTCCAGAAGGCCTCGATATATTCAAGCATCTGAGTATGTTTGAAAAATCTCATCCAGTCTCAATGGGCAATTTACCCTTTGGCTTCTCCCTGCTGTGTCTACCATGAGTACTGTTTTCATGGTACATGGGACTGCTCCCTAGGAACCAAAATCACTTGTTTCACATATATCACAAAACTGCCATTAGTGGTTGCATGTGTTGGTCACAGCTGAGCCAGGCTGGACTGGGTCCAGGGATGAGCCCAGCTCCCCTCCCTTCCAGTTCCACTCGCTTTTAACACCAACACCCTTCACTATGTAAAATTCACTCTGCCTCTCCCAAGATAAAAATCCTCATGATATTACACTGTGATGTTGCTACATCCATCATAGAGGAGTGGCACTATTAGAGAAGCAAGTCTGACTACATGTGTGCAACACATGCAGTAATCTATTGTATGATAATAATAATACATTTCAAGCTGGTAAAAATAGTCTAAGCTACAAGACCCTCCTGAAATCATGGGCAGCACCACAAAGCATCCCATGCATCCATTGGCACTCCTCTTGACTTAGTTTCATGTATCAGGGAACTGAAGAAGCTGTGCAAAAATGTGACAGACTTTTTACGGTCAAAGGACACAAGACTGGAGCTGTTCTAGCTCCACATCGAGGGTGGTTGCATGTGTGCATGCATGCCCACACACAACTGGTGCTCCATTAGGAGAAATAGATCCTATTATAATGGGCACACAAAGCCCAGCAACTCTTTTCCAGCAAGGGCAGTGTGAAAGAAAATGGAAATGAAGAATATTGTTACTTTCCCTCAGCCAGGAGACCTTGCAGACAGTGCAATATATTTTCTGCTTGTGTTTGCTGGTCATCACTCTGCTGACTTCAGTGCAGTTCTGTCAATTTACATCAGCAGAGATGTGACCTTCTGCTTGCCTGAAATTTATACAGACAATCCATCATTCAGTCAGCTTCAGACTGGGTCTTTTATGGGGCAACCTCAGCTCTAGTGTATACACATCTACCATTTGTTAAGACGTGTTCATGTTCAAAGCAGCCCAAATACTTGTTTATGAATAGAGATCTTGGACATTACTATGGCAACCTAATGCTGACAGTCAGGAGTAAATTATTAATAGTTTTCAGCAGCAGAAAATGCAAACTCCTGTTCCTAGTGGTTGTGCACTGTGGTGTTGAGTGTGAGAAACAGTGCAAGACTTCTGCAGCACTGGGATTTCATAGTACCTTATGTTAGGCATAAGATCTTTTTCCTTTTCTTTATATATATTTTTACTGTAGCTTTGTCTTCTGTCAAGCTTTATGCAGCTCTAGTACTGTATTTAACCATTATCAGACAGGCAGAATGGGCTATGTTTAAAAGAGAAGTTCTTCTCCTGAGCTTCATAATTCCAATGCAAAACTCACTTGTTTTGAATTTTGTCTAAAAAATGCCTCCTGATACTTAAAAAATTACTATTTTAAATTGGAATCTGTGCGGTAACTATAAAAATAAAAATATAGGGAAAAAAAAATATGTTTGATGCCTGCTAGGTTTTCTATGCAGAAATAGCATGGTTGTAAAAATGTTGCAGAAGATCTTAACTTTTTTTTTCAATACATTCAGGTAATCCATAAACTCTTTTCTGACCAATACATATATAGGGGAAGACTGTGGTGTTCTAAATTTCTAAGAAAGAGGAAGCTAAATTGATGAGCTTTGAAGTTCTGGGTTTGCACTATTTATGAAGAATTTTCGTAATGGATTTTCCTTGCTCAGATCTGCCCTCCTCTGATTTCAAACATTTTCTGGAAAATTTGTTATGGGTTTAGTATGAAAAGCATCATGAGAGTAAGAGGGCAAATCATCTGTAAATGAAACATGCCAGTGGTGTGATTTGAGGACAGAATATTTTCCATCTTTAATATCAAGATCAACATATACTTCTGTGTTCTGGTATTGGCAAAGACAGCAGCTGTTTTCCAAAGGCTTAGACAACAACTTGCAGCCTACAAAACTGGTTGACGCAATGCTTGCTTTTTCAAACAACTGCTGTTGTAGGACTTTTGGTAACTGCTTTAAACCTAATGAAAGATGTCATCCTACTTATAATTTTTTCCCATGTATGTACAATCAGTTTTCTTTGGTTATTCAGTTTATCTTAGTATTTTCTCACTAAAGGATTTGTGTGTTACCTCCAGATAAGAATTACATTTCTGGTAGTCTTGAATATTTGCTTAAAAAAATGGCAGAAATTCTTTAAAATATGAGTTGAGAAACACATGGGTGTTAACCTCCACTATTTACAGTCTATCAATGTGTCCTGGGAAAATGCAGGTCATGCCGAGGAGGAAATTCAATAGATAAAATGATAGAATGATTTGACTTGGAAGGGAACTTAAAAGATCATCATCACCCTAATCCCCCTGCCCTAGGCAGAGACACCTCCCACCAGACCAGGTTGCTGAATGCCCTATCTATCCTGGTCTTTAACGCTTCCAGTGATAGAGCATCCACAGCTTCCCACCTCGTTAAGAGAGAATGAATCATAGAATGCCTTGGGTTGGAAGGGACCTCTAAAGGTCATCTAGTCCAACCCCCCTGTAGTAAGCTTCAGTAGATATGTAGTTATGCTCAAAAATACTGGGGCAGTGATCCTAAATTTGGTCATTGAAACAACAAGATAATTGAATACATATCAATCTTATCATAAATCTTTCCACATAGAACTAATATGTCCATCAAATGGTCTGTCCCAGATAGGTGAATTTTCATGTTAGATCTGGAAGGGTTTGTATGTGGGTCTTTTGCCAGGTAGCTGCTTCCTGTCTGGAAAGAGACCTTTCTTTCCTAAGTGAGTAGTTGAGGTAGGGTGCAATGGGTAACTCCGCCCTCATCACTTGTGAGCAGGGACTTGAGTCTTTGGGCCAAATTCAGAACTTGCTGTAGGGCTATGCAGCTAAAAAGTCTGTAGATGTATTCTCCTTCCAACCCCAACTTTTCCCTTTGTGATGTAGGCTGGTAATTATTGTTGTAATCTTCATTAGTGCAGATTTTTCCACAGCTCATCTCTTCTTTTCTTCACACTCCAGCTAGGTTTTGAGATGCAGGAATGAGACCAAAGACAGGTTTTATGTGTAGAGTTTGAAATATAAAGCTGATGGTCTAGGGCAGATATTGTAACCTCATCAGCCAAACTGACAAGAGCTGTGTCATCCTGTCTGTCCACCACAGGCCCTTAATGAGTCCTTTCAAAATAAGATAAAACCAGGAAATGAGAGCTGTCTGATGCCTCACATGGCTGAGACGTGGCAGGTGGCATTTGATCATTTCTAGGAAAAGAATAAACTGAAGATTAGGCAGGTTTTTTGCCAACTTTTTTGTTCAAGCCAGATCATGCTTTGCTGCAACTTTATAGAGGTAAATGTGTCATCCCATTTCAGTGGCAATGGGAAACCTTAGGTGTTCAGCAAAGCTGGAAGCAGACTGGGCCAAATGGCGTGACCTCAAATGAATGACAGCAAAGCAGGCTTCCTGGAGAAACTCAAAGTTCAAAGCTTTTTTGAGGTTTTGGTTTTTTTTTGTTAGAAATAAGTTTTCTGCACTAGGCTGCTGAAATTGGAGAATTAGAGCTACCCTTT
This sequence comes from Chloroceryle aenea, assembly GCA_013399075.1. NCBI lineage: Eukaryota > Metazoa > Chordata > Aves > Coraciiformes > Cerylidae > Chloroceryle > Chloroceryle aenea. The sequence continues at coordinate 163,447 of VWZY01001620.1, read as the reverse complement.
ACCATTATTGCCATGGGAAGGAGAAATAGTGATTTTAGTGGAAGTTTTAAGTTGCCTATGATTATTTGAGAGCATACCACTGGGCTCTGAGCTGAGTTGTGGTGCTGGAGGTTGAGATCAGTATTTGTACCATCAAGAAAGAAAGGAAGTTAATTTGCTTGGTCCTTGCGATATGTAATTAGGAATATTCATATTAAAAACCAACCCAGCTCAACCAACCAACCAAAAACCACAAAAAAACACACACAAAAAACCAAAGCAAACCACACCATTACCAAAACCAACTAAACAAAACAAAACAAAATGAAAAACCACACCAGAAAAATGAGCTTGAATTTACTGAAAAAACCCCAGATCTTTGCATGTATTCAATGTATTAATGACAAGATGCATTAGACAGTCTTAGAGATTCTCAGGGGAAGTAGTAGATCTATTCCTTAAAACTTTAATGAGCAGACTGGACAAATCACTCTAATATATTACAAGGCACACCATCCAAATTGCTTAAGAAGTGCCTGGACGACCTACTAGATCAACTGGTTTAGAGCTTTATTTGAGAGGAGAAAGGTCCAAAAGCAGTAAGGGAAACTTAAAAACAAAACATTCCTCCTTTTTCTGCAGTGGGATCTTCTTGTCTCTTTCCTCTTGAGACCTCCCACTGGTTTCTTTCTAGATATACAGCTTGCAAAATAGGAAGGAGAGCACTTGTTTATCTTCAGTTTCTTCATCACTTCAGCACCTGTACCATTGTCCAAAAGCCACCTTTTAGCAGAAAAGAAAATATTCCTTCCCCAGGTAGGGTGCAGTCCGTGATAGGAAAGGATCTATTTACTAAGTCCAAGGAGTGATCTTGATATGTAATCCACTGAAAACCAGACAGCTGGGAGGAAGAGAGGTGGCCTGTGGGGAGTGTGTGGGGCCATAACATTAGCAGTAAGCATAAGCTGTCCTTAGCAGATATTTTAGCTATTCAGTAAACCCCCATAGAATCATGATTCAGAAATATTCAAGCCAACTCCCTTTTCCTTGTGACTGAAAAAAGGAAACATTATAAATCAGATGGCAAAAAAGCAAGAAAAGGAGAAGAAAAAAGAAAAGGAAAAAGGTGAAGAAAAAGATAAAAATCAGTAGACATTCATGAAAATCCACAAGGCTTGGGATAATACGTGTATTTTTCCCACTCTGTGTTGATTACCATTCAGCGCACGGGAGCTGGTGTAATAGACCCCCGAAGGAAGGCTGGCGTGCAGCCACCTGGGGTGAATGGGAAAGGCCTCCATTTAGCCGTACCCCACTCAGCTGATTGCCCTGCAGAGGTGTCAGAGGGATTGTCCAAGGGATTTGAGAGCTGCAGTACATACCCCAAAAATGGCAAAATGCTACAGCTAGAGTCTTGTTTATAAGATTTAGACCTGTATTTGTTAGAGGCATTTACTTGCCCACACAAGGCTTTCCATGGCCCAACATTCAATAAACAGCTCAAGCTGACTAGTACACCTCGGTGTGATTTCACCAAAAAAAAAGTTAATTATCCAATGTTTTCTTGTACCTGTATCTTCTTAGTTCCTTCCCTGAAATGGAAAAGAAATGAGGATTGCTTAAGTATGGGGCGGAAGAGTTCAAGCCTGGTTTGACAATGCCTGCTCTCACAAGCTGTCCCCGTGAGGTTGCTTGGTAGAATAAAAGCTGCATTATCGCTGTCTGCAGAGCACAACAGGAAGCTAAAGCCAAGGTTTTTTTCTTACTGAAGAAGATCAGACTTGTGTCTGTGCCTGAGACATGGTGAAATGGGGAGGTGCCTGCCAGAGCTCTCCCGTTTTCCATGTGGACATTACTCCAACAAAGATTAGGAAAATGTATTTGGTTCTCTACCTCTGCCCAGCTGGGAGTAATTCAAGGTCTAGGTTGTCACTTCAGAACAGATGAAGTCAGCTATTTTTCCTTCTCACAACAATTCTGTGTGTGAAATGGTCTTTCCTGTACCCATATGGCCATTGTGCACAGTGTATGGATTTCTGCCTCTGAGATTTCCTTCACACTGGAGAAATCCCCCCTAATTAGTGCATGGTGGCCAAGTGACCCTCACCTTTATGCTGCCTGCAATAATCATACTACCATGTTTACCAGCACAAGGAAAGGAGGCACCGAGAGCTAGCAGTTGTAAGGCTGTGAACAGAAAAAAGGTCTGTCTGTCTGTCTGTGTCCCTCTTTCTGTTTCACAGGTTCAGTCTGCAGAATTGCCAATCACAGGCTGTGGTAGAAAGGCTTCAAAGACTGTTGAGAGCTTTGGCACCGTTTTTATTATCTATTGCAACATAACAATAATAAGTATCTAAAAATGCACCATTCTGTAAATCATCTTTTTGGAAAATCTTGTTTTCCAAGAAGGGCTATGATAAAAGTAAGAAAATCTGAGCAAATGAATCATGCATATTTTCCTGTCTCTTTGAGATGCAGCAATTAGCTGCAGTCAGGGCAGACAAATATGTGTGTTTTAGAGCAGCTAAAAAAAACATGGTAAGAAACAGAAGACAAATAAATGCATTTGGATCCCCACCATTTCCAGACTGCACTAGGATTCCAGGGAAGCATTGTATGTCTTCTGGCTCTTTTCTGTGCCTTACCCTCTTCTAAGGGTAGATATAAAAGAGGATTAATTGAAAAAGCATTTGGTTTCTTCTTGCAGCTCGCCATCAATCTCAGTTAAGATTCATTAAGAGATCAGCCTAGTCTGTGGTGCAGCAAAGATTAGTCAGGCTTTAAAATAAAACTCTTTGGAAAAAAGTTCACTAAAAATAAACTGTCATGCTTCTATCCATGAATAGGTACAAGGACTACAAATAGACCCACCAGTGCTTAAACCAACATGCAATCACAATGCAAGAAGGAATAAGCACCTATCTTGTTTTGAGATGTGTAAATTGTGAGTTTTGATACCACTGCCCTAGGTGAGGTGTAGTGGTACCCTGGATTTTTGAAGAAAACAGAAAATCTGCGTTATTTTTAATGGTTAAATGGCATCATCTTATTAAACAAGCATATATCTAGACATGTCAGTGGGAATCTTCCCACTAATGAACACCACTAAAATCTTTGATGCCTAAAAGTGCCTTGATACTTGGAAAGTGTCAGGCTGCTTTACCTCCCAAACAACGCTGACACCAAGCTTAGGTATTTGACACAGCAAGCCGGGTTTGCAGAGAGCAGTGTGTCTTCTGCCCAGCACAGACTGTAAAACACATTCACTGTTTGAGGCAGACTGATAATTAGTAAGAGATTAAATGCAATCAAGCAACCAAAGACCTTTGCTATTTGTTTGTGTTAATGCTAATTTCACATTAGTGGAAACCAAAACAACACAGTAACCCAGCCATTATGGGTGCAAGGCACCTAAGGAAGTTTTCCACCCTTCATCTGAGACAGGATCAGTCACTCTGGTCTCATCTCTGACATGTTTTCTTTTTAAACTAGGGGGGCGGTGAAGGACCTCCCTGGCCTCTGCAGGTTGTTTCTTCAGAGTAGAAAACTTTTTGTAACATTTAACCTTAATCTTGCTAAACATTAAATTCTTTTCCTTCTTATCTGCCACAGCCACAGACAGAGTATAGTTTTTGTTCCATAGGCAGCCTATTTCCTAATGGAATGCTCTTCTGATCCCCACTTGTTGTTATATCTTAATTTAAATACCAACTTATTATGGGAAGAGTTACATTTTTTGTATTAAAGCTTACAAGAGATGCAGTCCAGTACTCAGTTCCCACTGTACAACCACAGAATAAAACTCCCCTTTTGTTCCAACCATAATAAAGCTGAGTCATTTGGTTTTATAATGTGGTGTTTTAATGACGGTTTGCTACATTCAGCATAACCTGTTTCCATTTCACAAGGAGAGAAGATTCATGCACCTGGCAAAAAGAGCCCTTGTTTCATGAAAACTCTACCTTTTTACATATGTTCAGAGAGACTATTTTAACTCCCAGATCATAAATGGAAGTTATTTTGCTTCTTACTGAAGAATGTCAGGAATATGTCTTTGGGGACTAGCATCATTTTGCTGTATTATGGTGTTTATATGTCTGGCACAAATGTAGGATGTACTCTGTACTCTGCACCTCGGTGTACACTCACAAAATCACAGACTGGCCTTTGGATATAGAAAAATGTAAAGTGAAGAACTTAGCAGGATGGAATTAATAGCACTGTTCAGTGGATCGTGAAGTGTTCTGCATGCTCAAATAGGGAGTGTTGACATTAGGACAGGAAGGACATATTTTTCCATATTTGTCTTCTTTCTGGAAAATGTGTTGTTAGTGGTGGTGTTGTTCTACATTATACAGCATTTTGAGAAGAGTCTTGAGTTAAAAACTGATGATCTTCATTGTGAATAAGAGTGACAGTGTCTAGCTCAGTATAAGCTTGTTGCAAATTTGGATGTCATATTCTGCTTTCCTAATACTGTTTGATCTTCTTTATTCTGCTTAGACACAAATGGGATTTTATTTGCTAGGCTATCTTAGCTTCCTCTTTGTTCTTTCTCTGTAAAGACATGGTTTGGGAAGTGCAATTAGAACAAAATAAGAGTTTAGTACATTGTCTGGATTAAAGCACCTGCTTTTTGATTGAATTTGTCCTAGAATCTGACAATAAAATCACAATGGTTTATGAAGTCAATGGTCAAGTCTGAGAGAAAAGTGTTTAGATGATTATCCATTGACAGCTAAGTAAACTAAATGAGCAGAGAGCAAGATGCTGCACTACTGGTCAGTTTAGTTTTATGCTGTTGTAACTCTCATCATAAGATGAGTGGTACAACAATATTAAAAAGGAGGAATAAAGCCTGTGGTGACTCTGGCCTAAGAGTGCTCCAGGATTTTGACTTAATTTTCACTGCACGTGCACTGCTACAGTGCCAAGAGGGAATCCCATGAACTAATGGTCCACATTCCCCCTGCAGTTCTCATTAGCTCTAGTACAAATCATCTGATGCCAGCGTCAGGAGAATTAGACTCGGCAAAATCAGACTTCTCTAAGACTAATAGAGCAGTCCTGAGGGTTTGAAGACTGTTTTGAAAGAGAGCACATAGAGTAGCTTGTATCTACACAGGCCATTAGGCAAAGTAAGAATGTATTGACACTCGCACACTAGCTTACCTTGTGTGACCTTCCCATGTTGGTAAGATAGAAGTTCTTTGAGATATAAGGAATGTGAGTCATCCAATATTAACTTCATAAAATAAACACTAGCTAGAAGTGATGTCAGTATCAAATCCAGAGGAGTAGGATGAGACAGAAGTTCATAAACCAGGGAAAGATAGTTTTTAAGGAACATCAGAAATTTTAACAGCCTATAATGATGCCTTAGCATTTTCCATAGAGGTCTTCAAAATTTGTTTTTTCTCTCAAGGTGGATAGCATAAAAGGATTTAGATACCAGTTTGCAGAGATCCTATCAGTGATTTAAATGAGTAAGTCATGCTACAGACTGATTTGGTCTCTGGAAGACTGCTAGGAAGAAGGGGAGAGTAAAAAATCTGGCTTTTAGTTTATACAGCTAGAATCAGTAAGGGATGCTATGCAAGGACCTTGACTGTGGTGATGGTCAGTTTTGCTTTCATTGGAATACAGTCTGGGGAGAGCTCTGGGCTAAGGACTACCAAAACGGGTACCTTGTCTACTACCACTAGCCCAGGATAAAGACTGTGCTGCTCAGCTGTGAGGCTTTCTCCTAGTTTTCTGTTCTAAGGCAGTTAGTTATTTGTGTGATTCCCAGGCTCCGGAGACTGTCTGTGAGTGTAAAGTGGCAGAAGCCTTAAGGCTGTGTCATGAGCCTTGCAGTCTTCAGTGCTGCATCAGGAAGTTTGAGTCACCACATTGATGGGTCTCCAGTGTTGTCCCCCCATGTGCGCTGCTGGCCTCCCTTGCCAGGGAGCTGCTTTCCCTGTGGCACTTCAGTAAGATTTCCTTATTGAAGCTGAAATAAACCAGAAACAAAACTGTTGTATGTCTGTAGCAGCCTTCAAACACGTTTCTGCATCTGAACAACACTGTTGTGGGCAGCATTGCATTGACTGTGCTGGCAGGTGAGCGGAGGTATAGAGAAGTTCAGCAGATCACCAGTGTAGCAGTGGACACATGACAGAGTCAAGGACAAGTCTAAATGAGTTACAACTCTAAAAAATGCTAGTGAGCTACTTCACGATTAAGTAGCTTATCTCCACTGGTGTCAGTAAAGCTGAGATGGCTTACTCCACTGTAAGTTTTCCCTTAGAATTGCCAAATAATTCTAATAGTTGCTATTATCATTCATATCCTGATTCAATTTCACAGTAGAAGGAAAATACTGATAAAAGAACTAGAGTGTGTGTCTTTGTCTCATACAAAGCATTGGGTGATGTCTGCAATGAACCATCTTCAGTTAGGCCTTTGAAACAGTTGCCAGGTATCATAAAACTCCCGGGTGTGTTTCTAGTCCAAGATCAGTCTTTCTGCCAAGTCTGCTGCACAACTTCTTTCTGGCTGGTTGGCACTTTTTCTCAGGGTTCATCAGTTGTGGGTTTTTGGTTTTTTTTTTTTTTTTCTTTTCTTGGCTAGATTTAAAAAGGCTAGGCCTATGGGCAAAGCTTCCACTAACCTTAAAAGGATATGATCAGGAATGGTAACTCCTCTGCGTTTTCCTGTAACCATTGTAGTTCTGACTTTAAAATATTACTTTGTAGTGCATGAAACTTTGCTTTTTCTCATACTGGTTTGCTTTGGGTTGTTTTATGTCTCTTTCAAATTGAAAACTGTATTTTATTAATAAGTTTTTTCAGATTCTCATGAACTTTGTATTTTTTTCAATGAAATGCAGAAATCCTGTTTGTTTCAAATCCAGACTGGGAAGTCTAGAAAGAAATAACAGATCATAAAAAAACTGTGATTAAAAAAAAACATTTCTAAAGACAGACATCTTGAATAAGCTGCACACTTCACGTAATAGAAGCATTTTCAGTGAATGTGGCCTGGCAAGAAAACATGCGGGCACCTCCTCTTGTTCTGTTCACAAGAGCACTCCCTGAAACAAGGGGACTGATTGTTCTTCTGAGTTTATTTCAGCTCACACTAATATTTCATGCTTTAAAAATAAATCTGTTCTTTCGTTTGGAACTAAGCTATACACTCCCCAAAAGTCAGAGGGTGTTCTGCTTGAGGAAGTAATTAAGTATTTGTTTGACAGTATTGTATAGAACCATTTTTTCCCCGAGACATTGCACATCTATGCTCAGTATCCCCAAAAGGAACTTACACAGCCAATTATTTCCATGCTCCAGTGACAAGTTTGGATATGGGAGTATTCTGTGAAGGCATTGCAGATCCTAATTGCTGAAAACAGGGTTTGAAGCTCCCCTGTATACTGTATGAACACTGAATGATTTTTATTTTTTTTTAATTACTTGAAAGCTAGAGAAAATCTGACCTGAGAAGTGTAGTGTAAATCTTTGGAAGAGGTGTCACAGGGAAGGAAAGAATCTGTGAGATTGTAGGGAACAACTTCCATACTAGCCAGAAACAGAATATAGGCCCTTAGCAATTCAGTTATTCTGCCTTTTTGGACAGAGCTGTGTGTAATGAAGGCAGTAACATTTGAAGGGGGTGAAGAAATTGGATTTTTTTCTGCGTTGTTACTCTTTGTTGTGTGTAAGGGAGTGCTAAGGCATAGATGTACACTCGGTGGGATTGTTACACAGTATACATACTGTGTAATACATGTATTACATCTGAGTGCAAGGAAAAAGATGGAGGCTTCTCTGTTGTGTGTACCCTCAGCTTTAAGTGTTGTTTTTCATTATAAATGCCATGGTATTACAGTTGCCATCCTCTGTAGCCTATTGAGAAAGAACCCAATTGCCAAGTGTCACAAAATGTACTGTGGGGCATGGCCAAACCTCTGAGCAGTCTTTCCACCATCACTGCTTTTCTTTTATACCCAGAGGGAGGATGGCATGCTCTCCAGATGTGCTTGCATCTGTTGGTTTTTTTCCAAGCAAGATATAAACCAAAATCTGTCTCCAGATCTGTTGTTCTGCTTGAGCAGCTGAAGAGAGTTTGCACATAAAACCAGAAATGAGTGAATGAGATTTATATCTACGAAAGCAAGAATGGGATAGCTCCTTCTTCCTACTCCTTCTCTTTCCTGGCATGCAGCTCGAGGTTTTCACAGAGCAAGAAGGCCACATCCTCCAGTGAGGGCAGCTCTGAGTTTTGAGTACTTTACTCTGAAAATCACTAAAAGTAATGTTTCCTCTTCCTCTGTTAGCTTCAGTATGCTTTGGTTCAGGTTCAAAAGCATTAAGTCTTAGAAGAAGAGAGGAGATCAGGGCTCTGTCTCTACTTGCCTAATCTTTAGCAAGTCACTCATCATAAGAGTCCTGCGCCTCTGGGTGATTGTGCAGTTCTGGAGAACTGTACCCAAGGGAAATGTGCTCTACTCACTCATGTAGGAGGATGCAGTGTCCTTCCTTCCGCACCTGGTCATCTCAGTTGGCTGGCAGGGAAGAATGGGAGCAGGCCTTCATTCCAATCCCTTTCTGCTTCCTAAGCAGAAGCTACTGCTTCCAAAGGATTTACCCCGTGTAACTTTATGTTTAGATTTTTCATTAAAATATTATAATTGCCATGCAGATGACTCAATATAAATCAACCACTGACTGGATTAGGCAGCAGAATGATGCACTTTAGAGGGCAGGACCATATTACTAGCCCAGGATGGCATAGTTTGAATCCTGTAATATTTAAAGTAATACCAACTGCCCCAAGTCCCAAGCAGTCAACGAGAACTCTAAACAGGTAAAGTCTTCTCTCTAGAAGTCCAAGGTGTCAGTTTGACTGACCCTCCTCCTTCCTTCCCCAAGAACTGTAAACTCTGTCATTTGATGATCGCTATGCCCAAGACAGTCTCCAGCCTTCACATCACCCCAAAGTCCTTCTCTGTTCACAATCCACAGGTCTAGCAGGGAGCCTTCCCCTGTTGGCTTTCTACTGCATCAGGAAATTATCTTCCACACACTCCAGGAACCCTCTGGGCTGTTTCCTCTCTGCTGTGTTATATTTCCAGCAGATATCTGCACAGTTGAAGCCCCCCATGAGAAAAAGTGGTAGTGGTTGTGAGACTTGCCCCAGCTGCTCATAGAATACTTCATCTTCCTCCTGGTCCTGGCTGGGTGTTCTATAACAGATTCCTACCATGGTATCTGTTTTGTTGACCTTCCCCCTGATTCTCACCCATAAGCACTCACCCCAATCACCACCATCATTATGGGCAAGGCAATCAAAGCACCCCCTGACAGGCAGGGCCACTCCACTGCCTCTCTGCCTCACCTTCCTGGCTTGTCCCTTCTGGTTTTATCCCTTTTCCTCTTCAAACAGAGTTTAAAGCTCTTTCAATGAGCCAACTCCTGCACAAAATTCCTTTTCCCTCATTGATAGAGGTGAACCCTGTCTGTCATCAGCAGGCCTGGTGTCATGTAAACCAACCCATGATCAAAAAACATAAGGTCCTGCTGGTGACACCAGGCTTGGAGCCTGGCGATCCATCTGATTTATTCATCTGATGGGTCTTCCTGTTTCTTTCCTCTTTATTCCCTGCAACTGGAGGGATAGAGGAGAACACTACTTGTGCTCTTGATCCCTTGACCAGTCATTCCAAGGCGCTGAAGTCTCTCTTGACTGCCCTTGGATTTCTCACTGCAAGTTCATCGCTGCCTACCTAAAAAGTCAACAGTGGATCATAATCTGAGGGCCATACCAGGGGAGGAAGTTTTCTCACCACATCTTTAACCCAGGCCCCAGGGAGGCAGCAGACTTCTCTGAGAAGTGGGTCTGATCTGCATATTAGCCTTTCTGCTCCCTTCAGAAGGTAGTCACCTATGACAAGCACCTGTATGTTTTTTCTTTGTAGAAGTAGTTTTGATGCAAGGCATAGGACTACATCTCAGAGAAGCCCATGAGATCACAACACTATCTCACGTGTGCATCACCCAGCACTAGGAAGCTGCTCATATCACACAGCCCAAGCTGTTCAGCACTTGAGCCTCCATCTGTTGAGCTCTGTCTGTAGTGGTTGAACATAAGGAAAATCTTCAAAAGTACTGCCTTGCTTATTTGAAATCAGAGGTGAAACTGTGTCATGAGCATGAGCAGAAACATATAAAGTAGATCACAGAACAGAAGCATCCGTGTAAAAAACACGCTTCTTGTCTTCTATTCACGCTCTGGATGAACCTGTGGAAGTCTGTAAGAGCAAGGTGTGACAGTTGTAAGAGCTCACCAGGTCTGAACTGGGATAAACTTGAAATACTTCGTATCAACACAGAGGTTTCACAGGCTCCAGCAAATTCTTTTGAAATGGTAGTTCCCCCCCTCCCCCCATGTTTCTTTTTCCTGTTGTTTGTTTTGAAGCGTGCATCAAGGTTGTACCTATTACTCCACTGGTAACCAATCAAGAGAAATCTGCCAAAACCAGCACCTGAGCAGAGAGAGTCACCACAGTGAGGGCATGTTGTTTGCTGTCTGCTAACCTTTATCCTGACTGCCACTCACTGATGCACTTCCTGAAACTTTATTAAAACAGAATCTAAACCAAAGCTATTTCATCATAAAAATAACATTTTATTCACTTCAGCAGTTTTAATTGCACAATAGTACAAACTTTGTGCTCCCCAAAGATTTGAGGTTTGAGTGTACCCATAGCAAAATTTGGTTTTGGGAAGATTTTTTTTTTCTTCTATATTAAAGTCAAGTACGAAAAGGTTTTCTTCTTCGTGAGGTTCTGTCCTATCTCTAGAATTTAATATCTCCCATTAAAATGCCCCTCTTTTCTGTTTTCCTTGTGTAGACTCCTTTTACATCAGCAAAACTGGAGGTAGGGCACTCACATGCATTTACAAAGAACAAAGGTGGCATTCATTGAAGTTGTTCATGTCATTTGCTTTCTTACATTTACTTCTTTATTAATCTCTCATTTTGAGTTTTTATCCCACTTTTCATACTTGTCTTTGGTCACAGGTTTCTTGGCATAGGTTTAGAAAATTCAGCTGAACTGTTTGCAATAAAATAAAAATGTTAATTCAGTCTGTAGGGAGATTAAGTTTGAAAATCTCTAGCAATGAGCAGGATGACTTCACTACAAGTGTGCTGTGAAACAGTCGTTCTAAAGCTTGCAGACAGTGTGGGACCAAAGCAGCCTCCCATCTCCCTTCAGGCTTGTATGAATGCTGCAGCCCTTCTTAGCCAAATGTGGCACTTTTCCTGCTTCAAACACCACTTTGCACACCAAAACTACTCAGATCTGTCACTGGGAATTAGTAAAGGTTTCAGGATCATGCCCTACTAAGGTTCATTTTTAAAGCCCTCTTGTACGTGTTTCTATGTGGATGGAAGGGGAAGAGGTAGAGTAGGTAAGCTGCTGCTGCTGCTGCTGCTCTCTCATGTAGCACAGTGATGTCCCACAGCCTGTGTCAGAAGAGAAAAAAGGAAAGACAGTTGCTGCAGGGGAGGATAAGACTTTGCATCTCATCAGGGCAATACATTTGCAGTGCTTCTGTAAGATCTTTCTTACCACTGCAGTGCCCTACATCCTCTTCAAGCAAAAGATTTTAGGAATAAGCTCTCCTGCCCCAATAGCACCTCACACAGGAGTGATGTGACAAGGCTGAATATTTGCCTGCTGAAAATGGCAAGAGACAAGAAATGTCTGGTTAGTAATTTTCTTTCCTTCAGATATGTGTGATACACATTTTCTTCATACCACTGGGCTGGAGTCTGTTGGAACACACGCTGAAACCATGGGTGACTGGAAACCAGAGACACAGGGACAGGTGATATCCTGTCCAAATTCCACTTTAAGCTTTATGTTAAGATCCATTTTCACAGCATCATGCACACTACTTTGAGGAAAAAAAGCATTTAAAGTGTGAATGTTTCTATTGTAAAGGTTCCTCTTGGGAAGTTTTTTCCCTTTCCACACTGAAGCGAAGTAGGAGAAGCATTTCATATTTGGAAGAGCCAAACCAACAGCCTGCACATTGGGCTGCTGGACATAAGGAGACGTACAACAGCAAAGAGCGAGTAGATACATGGAGCTCTGGGGGTTTTTTAGACTCTGTTTACATTCAACACAATTTTCCATGTGGATTTCAAGTTGCTGGACATAAAGCAGATAAAGCTAGTAAGTTAACTAGTATATATTTAATGTTTAAGTTTTAATTGCTGTTTTAAATTTTAATTGTTGTTTTATTTTTAAGTTCATAACTAGTCTATGGGTTAAATGTACTAAATAACATAGAACGGATGCAGCATTTTATACAAGAAAACATAGTGACCATGAAATAGAATGAGTCACTTCTTCTGTTGTCGCTGTTCTTCTGTTAGTCTCTCTGGCAAGTAGTGGTGGGACAGGAGAAACCAAACTTTTGGGTTTTTTGCATCCACTTGCTATTTTCTCCACAACTGCTTCATGGAGATAAACTTGAAGGACCCAGGTTACCATTATGTAGCTCATATACTGCTTTCATATTCCTCCACAAGGAAAAAAATCCCAGAAAAAGAAAAAGATGTTGGAAGATGTGGACATGTGACATTGTTTATTGTGCTACATACAATTTGAGTTCTTCTGTTTGTCTTGGTTAATGTGCTTAATAGTATATGTTAAAAAATAGTAACATTTTTTTTTTTTTTTTTTTTTTCTGTTCTCCAGATTTAATCTGGTTTAACAACTTCTAACATTATTTTTTTTTAACATAACTATTTTGGGGTTTAGCAATGCTAATATTAATCCTGACCAATGGTGACAGTAACTCTTAAGGCTGCTAAAACCATGTATATAGGGTTGTACATAGTATGTTTAATATATATGTATATATTCAGCAAGAATGAGCAAAATCAGCAGCTGTAAATTTTTCTGCTTCAGTGTGAAGATCCACTACACTTTGACCTTCATCATAATTCATATGACCCCTAGTCAGGAATCTGAAGAGTAGAAATTGTCAATCTACTGCTAATTTAAGTTCTTACTGAGGATATACACTGCAGAGTTGTGTTACAAGCATGTCTTCTGGCAAGTAGTGATGACATATTTGTTTTGTTTTCGCTTGTTTGCATTTGGTAGACCTCCCGGGAATCTTCTTGCTTATATTTTATGCAAAGAGCGCATGAAGGGCATATATATATATTGCTTTAATTGTGTTGGACAACTGATGTGGTTATGATTCAAAGAGAAAAGCATAACATTGCTTCAATAACGGTTTAAGTCATAACTGAACTAAAACATAGGGTTTCAAAATTCTAGGATGTTTGATTTCATTCGTCATAGAGATATGGCCCAGGGATGAAGAGTGTTTAAGAAAATTGGACTAATTTTGTGAATCTGATTCTACAGCCTCGAGAATCTGTGTCAGGAAGGAATTTGTAGATAGAACTTGAGGCATGTTTTCTTTTCCTTCTCTGGAAATCTAATCACTTTGAACTGAATTCGGATCAGAACTACCTTGGCTGAATTCTCAACCTGTCACAATGCGATATACCCATGTCTTGCCGTAGTAGTTGTAATTTGGATACCCAGATGGTTTCCCATTCTTCATAATAGGCTGGGCTAAAGGTCATATTACGTCTTCTGATTGGAAGAGTGAGTCATGTTAATGTCTCTCACACAGATAAAAATATGTGGACCTGAGTTAACCAGAGACCTTCATTTTAACATATCTGAACTGAAATATTTTGTTCTGGGAATATGTTCTGAAGTTTCTCTCACTGGATTTTTCTCAAGCCCTGAATTTTGACTAAGCCCTCAATTAGGAGTAAATAGGCACTCAGTTGAGAGACATGCTAAAGTCCCATCCAAGAATTATTTTGCATTTGGGCAAAGAGATTATTGCAGAGTTTACATACTCCCAACATGTTGGGTTACTGTCGAAGACAAGCGTATGCTGCAATTAAAACCTTTCTACACATACATCAGCTTCTGATATTTAACAGTTGGGTTTTTTCTTATTTTTACTGTTGATAAACTCAGTTCACTGGTAGTCTCTTACTATATCAGTATACCACAAGCAGTTGTATCAGTATACCACAAGTAATTAGACACAATGGCCATTTACAAATTAAACAAAAGTAGGCTCTCTGTAGTTAGTTTTCCTTTTCTAGCTAGGACAGATGCTTCCTTTTGTATAAGAAATCCTCCATCTCTGTTACCATTAAAGAATGCTTTATGTGTTCATTGTGCCTTCTGGCTCATTACAAGATTATGTGTAGCCATATCACCCATAACAGAGAGAAAAAAAAGGATTTAGAAAATGACCAAAGACAGTTTCAATTGTACTTAACACTAAGGAGATTCTCTGAGGCTAGAGTACTTAAATTTGCACTCAGGTCACACAGCCTGATCCTGTGAAATACTGGAATTTAGCTAAACTCTTTTCACGTGTAATTGACCCTGTATTGTACAAATGCCTATCAGGGAAGAAGTCCAGATAGCCTTCCCCAGGTGAGTGCTGTGTGGTCTATCCGTGCACACTCTGTTCTAAACAGCAATACCTGATCCAGCAGGCTGGATCTCACTATTGCTGCAGTGGCTGTTAGCAAACCCAGTACTGGACTCTTGGTATCATGACAAAGGTGGTCTAGGACATGGGAGAGAGGGGGGAAACTACATTTCAAAAATTTGTCTGTGAGGAAGGCCAGAGATGAAAGACCCAGCAACAATCAAGTGTAAGAATTACCATTAAAACTTTACTAGTATTACAATGTGTCTATCAAATGCAGTTCTAGTTCTTCTGGCATTTAGCAGATCTTGATAAAGCAGGTGTCAAAATCAGATTCTGGGTTCTACTTAAATTGTCCAAACTTCTGCAAAGATTTTAATGGTAATAGTGTAAAATTAGGGCAGAACCTGTTGGCAACAAGGATGTTTAGACATAGTTTCCTCTTCTCTCTGTAGCTGTCTGATATGTGCCAGTACAAAGTACTTATGAGGAAGTTTTGCATACATTCGGAAAAGCTCTAATGCATCAGATCCAGTGTGATGGGGATGCTCTTAGAGTCTACAAAGGTTGGTTGCTGTAATCCATAGTAAACCTTCAGGGAATGTACAATGGAAACAAAATGGTATTGCCAGAGTATACGTACAGAGAACTGTGAACCCAGGAATGGTTTGCACCTACCTAGCACTAATATAAAAGGCAATGCAAATTGGCAAGGTTATGAATAATCCTTCTGGGTCTGTCCAGGGTTTCTTTCCAGAACATTGGTGGCTTAAATATAGAGGACACTGGAATATAGCACAATGTTTGCTGAATGGAGTGTGTGCTACATTAAATGTGGTTTCACCTTTACTGCACCTTTTACTGAAAGGAGAGAGAGAAAGTTGCATTGTGGATGTATGCACACACATCCTGCACTGCTTAAGCAATTTAATTTTGTGAAAGCCCAAATTTCCAACAGGACCAGAGAAAAGGGTGGGAGAAAAAAAAACAGAGAACAATTATTTCCTCAAAGATAGGAAGTTCAGCTTAGGCCCCAGCTGTAGCCATGGAAAAGAAGCCCGAGCTACTGTTGGACAGCTTCATGCAAGCTTTAGTAATCCCAGAGTACAAAGGTGAACTATAAAGAATTTCCTTTGCACTTAGCTCTGAGAAAATAATAGCAGGAAAATTTTGTAGTCAACATCCCCTTTAATTTTATGAAGCCTATTTACTGCTGTACCTGCTTAAATCAATATTTGATATCAGCCCATAGGACTGGTCCTGCAAAAGATGCAACAAACCTTCTCTGTCAACAGTTGTGGAGTACTCAAAGAACACTGTTAAAGAGTAATTGGCCTATGTCTTTAAGGTGTAGGTTTGTCCTTTGTCAATTTGTGTCTTGCCAGAAGTAACTAGAGTGAAGGGTATAAAGTTTCCAGGAGTAATAATGGCACATCATTATCTAGCAGAAGATGGGCTGAGCAGACTGCCTACTTTGAGATCAGTTTCAGTAACAGGCAAGTTAGACATGAGTGTCTTAGCAGCTCATAGGGCTGTAAAGTGTTTGCAATGCTTCACGTGTCTAATAAGTGAGTGATGGATATCAACCATGTTGTTTTACCCTTAAAAAGTGTAGTAATACTGTTAAATTCTTCCCACATTTTCTTTTTTTAGGCTACATGCCCACTTAAATGTAAAAACAAACCTGGGGTTAGTATGTTTGACAAAAATCTGTCTGTGCTTGAAAAATAGTGTGTTAACAAAGCAAACCAACTTCCCCTTTAATGAGTTTAAAAGTAGACTGGCTGCTAGTGCTGGTGTGCATTTCATCATCCCAGACATCCCAGACAATCTGTAACGCACTTCCTGCAAGCACGATAACAAGCCAAGATGTTTTCAGTCCACATGATGCATAAGAGGAGGAAGAGCAATCAGAATATTGTGTTTTCTTCTTCACATAGACGATATAGGAAACTCTGTAACAGGCTCTAGCATGAGCCAGTTGGAGTTAATACTGTATACAGAGGCTTGTAGGAAGGAGGCAGTATAACTTGAGTTCTGCTTGCTATAGATAAGGCTGAAATAGGCAAGGGCAGGAAAATTCATACCTCCATTCTGTTTGGCTTTGGGATGCATGAACTAACAAGGGTTGCACACACACAAATTATTCAGGGTCTTAAGTAGAAGGAAGCTGGAGTGATGTTTGCTGGAGTGATGTATGCTGAGGCTGCTTGGTCTGAACCAGCACCTTCAGGCTGAGAGATTCCTGTGGTCTCAAGTCTGTCTTCTGGAACCTGGAAATGTAAAAGTATTCAAAAGCAAAGAAGAATGACAGAGTGAAAAGTCATTCTTGGAATAGGGCTAAAGCTTTGTGTTCTCAGGAAAGTTCAAGGCTGGGTTTGGGCTCCAGAGCATTGTCCTGTCTTACTAGAACCCATCCCCATGAATCCAAATGAATGTATTAGCTAGTGAACATTTTCTATTACATGGTGAGCGGGAGGCAAATATTTGACTACAGAGATAGGATTAGTCATGGAGAGAGTATGTTTTTTTCTTTAATGTATTTCTAATTTGGGAATATTTATTTTATTTCTTGGAGTAGTATTTGGTTTATAACTTCACAATGAGTTGCATGTACCTGAATGGGAATAGCATGGCAGACCTTACAACAGGAGGAGGTTAAGCCCCCTTAAGGAAGCCCCCCTTCTGAGCATTCTCCTGTCAGAACTGAGTATGGTCTATCCTCATTTGATACAGGAATGGCCTATGCCCCAAACATATCACTCTGTGCCCTGGAGAGACCTTAGTGGCTCTCAGTCTGCAACCTAAAGAGAAATAAAGGAGAGTCTGGGCAACTGCCAGGGTTATGTCAGTGGTAAGGAGGAGCCCAAGCTACTCTGGTGGTCTTGCTTAATGGAGTGAGTTGTTGGCAACCATCCCGTGTGGCCTTTCAGTTTGCCATCGCTAGTGCTAAGCTATTCCAGTATAGTAGGTAGTCAAACTCTATGTTTCTAGAGATTAATAGGTAAAAGGAGAAGCTGAGAAGCATTTTACCCGATAAAAATACACAGTTAAAAAGCAAAGGTCCTATATTGTCGTTCAAAGATGTGATTTCATACATGAATATAACAGGGTAAGGCCCTGTTTTGTAGCTTTGCTCTGTTGTATACTTTCCCAATTACTTGCCTTTAGCATGCGTGTTCACCCTTACTGTTCACATCTCGTGTTTAAGTATAGGTGAAGAATGTTTGTATTTTCTTATTTAATGTCTATGCTTCCTGTTACCAATAATCACTTGCAAAACACCTATGAGTCATCATTTGTGCTACTAATAAATTTGCAAGCAAGGCTGTGATGAAATACATGGAAAATGTGAAGGATATAAAACTCTTGTGTTAGTCCTTGCCGTGAAAGGGATCAGACTGCTAAAACTGAGAGCCAGAGGCAAAAATGCAGAGGTCATTATTATTCTCACTTACCTGCCTGGTTTGTGAAGGCAAGGCCTGGTAGGTAACTTGCATTCATGTAACACCCATAAGTGGTGGTGTGAGGTTCTGTTCCGTGCCACTCTGCCCAAGTCTCTGCTGCCTTCTGCACGGCTGTGTCAACTCTCAAACCACTCATGTGTGGAGGTGTGTCAGGAAAGGTGTGAACACTAGACCTTCACCATAAATCATATTTTCTAGCTCTTGTCATTCCAAAAGTGGATACCTTGGATTAGCTGGGCTATTTCAGATCAGTCTTTTGTCCTCTGAAATGGAGTCATTCTGCTGTTCAGGTTACTAGGAAGAATCACCTCCTCCTGTTCAGTTGAAGATGCTTTTTTTAGTAATTATTTTAAGCTCCAGTTGTTAGAGAGTTTAAAGAATAAGGAATAAGGAGACAGAATAAAAATAAATCAAAGTGAACTGTATTATAAAATGATTTAATTATCACTTGACAATTAAAGCCTAGAACTGAGAAAAAAGCAGAGAAAGTCCTGAGTGTCCCTAAATTTATATTAGGCTGGGCCAAAATGTGAGCTCCGTGCAGTCCTTAGGGAGCTGAAGTGTGGTTTAGGTCAGTTTGCCTTCTGGTGCCTCTTGCACTTCAGGTATATCAATGCATAAGTCATTTTAGAAGAAACGAGTTTGGGTTTGTTTTTTTTTTTACCAGCAAAAGTTATGCTCATTCATCTCCAACAGATGTCTGCTGAGCAGCAAGAGGAGATCTTTCTCTTTGTAGGTGGTGCCACAATTGCCAGGCAAGAGACTTCTGAAGACTGCTAGAAGTAAAACCTCATACATGCCAGGAAAGCTGAAGACAGTATTGTTTCTGATGGACTCTGTCCTTACTGCAGCTAGCAGAGAGAGTTTGCTGGAGCCAGTTGAAACAATCTCTATTTTTGCTCATTGAAAGGTTAAGTGAACCTGTCAAGAAATATAGTAAATGTATTAATTATTGTAAGAGAAACTATGTGTTGGTTCTGGCTTGAAATTTCCCAAATGTTGCTTGCATACACACCTTGAAAGTGACTTTTTCCTGAGTGCTGGGCAGCCTGCCTGGGCATGGAACGCAGCACAGCTGGAGTTTCTCTGCAGGCAGGTGGCAGGGGACATCAAAGAGCAGGGAATGGCTGGCTGCTACTGCAGAGGAAAGGAATGGGGGCAGATGAAGGGGACAAGAGACAGAGAGAAATCAGAGAAAATGCTGAGGGTACCTTTTCATGTAAGTAGTCCTCTGGTATTTTCTCTGGGGAAAACATTTTGATTTTGATGAATATGCTGCTTTCTACCAGCTGAAGGAGCTTGCTCATCATGTTTGAAGATGGCCACAGTTCTTGCGTAATTGTTCTCAAGAACACTTGCATATTTTGGAACACACTGTACCAGTGCCACATGAAGGCTGCAGAGACTGAAAGGCATGCAGTCATGGGAGACATCTGCTTTGGTAATGACCCCTGGCCACGCAGAGAGCAATGGGGTGAAATTTAGGCTGCACCAAAAGCCTAAAGAAGTATTAACAGCAGAAGAAACTGAGTTAAGCGTTTCAAGAATGTCAAGATCGACCTGTTTAATTGTGCTACAATAAATACAACCATGAAAAACTATAGTTTCAAGTAACCAGCAAGTTACAGCTAGGTTAGTGTATGAGACTTGAGCTGGGCGGAAAGAGAACTGGACAAAAATATGTGTTAAGTCCAAGTCTGTAACTCTGTGATGCCCAAGAAACACAAATGCACGATCACAGATTTCTCATTCCTAGAGCCTTTCAAGTACTTGAGTAGTACAAACTTTGTCCTTTGATTAGTGTCAACTGTTAATTAATCAGGCAAAAAAGTACTGGAGATTAAACAGACTCATTGTAAGTAGAGTATACATGGAAAGGGCAGCAGAATTTTAAAGAGCATTTGAAGAGAATGGGTCTTCAATAAGGTTTGTTAAGCAAAAGAAAGTGTCCATTTTTCCCACTTAAATCTGTATACTAAAGACTTAGCCAAAGACAAGCAATTAAACCATCACACACTGTGTTGGCAACACAGAGCTCAGTTGGGTACTCAATGGATTTTTAATACTGATTTCTTTGCTAACCTGAAAGCAACATGCAAGTGCTGTAAGGTGCTATAAAGCTCTGCATCTTACCTTCAGCACATGATCTTATCTATACCTGCTCACAAATTCAGCCTAACCTGAGCATCGTCTTGCCCTAAATGTGGGCACAACCACAGCAGTGCCCAGTCCATCATATTTTTATTTTGCCCATCGTGGCTGCTTCCCCACTGCATTGTTTTGAAAGAACAAACTCTGTTGATGAGTAATAAGCTGTAAATGTAGAAGTGATCAAAACATCTACTGGCTCATGCTGAGGACACCCATGGTACTCTGTATTGACAGCAAGAGCTTGAGTGAGTGTCAGGAGCCAGAAGTGGTACGACCAGTTAGGACTCCATCTCATTTCTGGCTACAAATGACAATATGATGACAATGGATTGTTATCTGAAGTGTCCTTTTCTATTAAAGTTTTCAAGCAACAAAATACAAATGCAATAAATAAAAACTATATAAGTGCAAGCCTCCCATAGTCCTAAAAGACAGAATTTTCTAAATAACCTGCATATAATGAAAAAAACCCAAAACAACACATTAGGGTCTTTTAAAGTAGTATTGGCTTCAAAGTCCCGAAGTACTTAGAAGCCTAATATTTAGTTAGCATGAAAAAGATAAGGCAGGACAGATACGTAGAGCCGTTAGCCAGAAATCTGTGTTTCCCTTGATTGTTATTTAGGCAGTAACTGCTTGCAGTCTGCAATTCTGTTGTAAGATTTATTTTCTTCTTATTTTTAATAAGAAACAGCTTTGTAAATTTTAGGGCTCTATCTCCCTGTGGTTCATTGGTTTATCAGTCAACCAGATAAACACATACTTAGCTTGAAGAGCGGCTGGGTTAACACACATCTGTGTCCCAGGAGATCACTGTTCATTAGATTAAAAGACCAGAAGATTGTGTTTGGGTGTGACCTGTGCAGTAAAATGAGACTCCAGTTCTGTGTATTTACTGTTGATACTGGCCCAGGGACAGGCCAGTCAACACTGAGGGGTGTCACACTTCATACAGTTTTACTTGAAGACATCCATTGCTTAGACATTTAGTGCTGTGGGTTTTTTCCATTTCTTGGCAAAAATTTCCTCTTAAGAGTGAATGAGATTTTCCGTAGCTGTAACTTTAGGTAAACATTCAAGAAGAAATATCAGTAAAAACTCAATAAAAGCTTTCGGATTTACCTCATGGGAGTTCATTATTTGGTTTAGACTTTTTACTGCAATATGTCACCATCTTGATGGAGATGATGTTTACATAATATGTGTTGGAATTCACCATGGAAAACAGACATACTAATGTGGTTGGAGTTAAGATCATTCTGTAATTTATGATTTGACATGTAACTGAGCATAATTCAGCGTAAAACTCTGCAAGCTTTCTATTTGTACAGTGTGTTCTACGGAGGTTCCCAATGCCACCTTGGGCTCTGTCTCTCTTTAGCAATCTGGATTACAAGAGTCGCAAGGAAGAACTGGAAAAATTGCTTGTAATGTGTGTTTGTACTTTCTTTGTATTGAAAAATTCTTATAATTTATGTCTGGATAACATTTGAAATCCGCATCCCCCAGGCTGATGAACCCTAGAGAAATGCTTTGGGAAGCACCGTGATTGAATACTTTGGGAAATACTGTGCTACATGCTTGTCGTGTCCTGGGTATCTAGAGCTGGTTACTGTCAGAGCTTTCAAACTGGGTTAAATGAGCCCTTCGGTTTGACTTGCTTCAGTCTTCATACTAAAAGCCATTAGGGTGAGGAGCACAGAGTAATTTAGAAAATTAACCTTTTGAAAAATTGAAGTTTCCATGGTTGAATTTGGCCAAGGTTAGAAAATCCATCCTAGTTCGCACAGAAGCTAATGTGAACTCATGCAGTGACAGTTGTATCATGCAGAAAAACAACTGCTGCAACTCAGAGTAATAAATCCTGTGGTTGAGCCTCACAAGCTCTGTATGTAAAGATTTGCATTCAACACATAAACAGTAACTATGCTGATCTGTCTTGAAGTGGAGCATCTCCCTAGGAAGCACCTCTGGGCTGAACTGAAGTAGTTCAGCTGAGGCTACCCAAAGTGTTATACTACAGGCACGTGGACAATACTAAATAAGCAGCAAAAGTAAAATGTCCAAGAAAATGTCTTGCTAGGATAGAGACTTACAAAATATAATTGTCTGTCAAAAATAATCTTGTTCCTGCCAGTGCTGAAATTCTCTCAACTCTTTTGCATCTGTAAAGTGAGTGCAAGTGTAAGCAGACCTGGAGGAGAAAAAGACAGATCCTTTGACACATGGTGTGTGCCCTGAGGAAATCACCTGTATAATATATAAGATAGAAAACAACCCAAATATCCATCTTCAGGCTCAGAATCCAAAGTATACACTTCTTTGTGAAAGCTATTGTGTATTTATGAGCTCACATCTTAATACCATTGGTTTTCTGGGTGTAGTTTCCTACCAGACATCTTTGATACATTGATAAAGAGGGAACAATATAAATAGATCACCAGAGCATCGTGTTTACCTGAATGTCCGTTCCATTTCATACAGCTCCTACGATAAATTGCTAGTCCTTGTGAATAAGAAACTTTTCCCTCCTTTCCCAAGAATGTGATGGCAGTATGTTCATTACTGGTTTTCATTTGTTTTAAAAGTACAGTATGAAAAAAGGCTCTAAACCCTAATTGCAAAAGCACATGAAATAATGAAGAAGATGCTTTACATTGGGTGAAAATTATTGGTACCTTTTAGCATTACCTCTATAAGAAGCCTTTTGGTTCCAGCAGATGGCATGCATTCATCAAAGCTTGCTCTGTGTGACCATAAACACTGCTCCAAGGAGCATGCTGGGCTGTACAGTTAAAATAATGTGTCATAAGAAATTCTGTTATGCTACATTTGATTTCCGTGACCTCTTTAACATACTAGAGGAAGTTAATATGTCTTCATATCTAAGTTTCTTTGCCTTTTCAGGTCCCAGTCCAAGTAATTTTTGTTGAGACTGTTTTTACTGAAGATGAGCACAGTTTGGCCAAAGCAATTTTGTTAGAGCCATACTTGTGCTTAAAGCAATCTGAATATCTGTCTATAATAAGTGTAGTGACATAAAAGAAAAACAACGACTCTGGAAAAAAAAATAACAAAGCAAGTAAGAGAAAAGAATGACTAGAAGTTTCTTGAACAGGATGCATTTTGAGATAGAATTTGCCATAGGGTGAGAGAAAAAGATTGAAATGTCTTTTGTTTTTTAGCTTGTGAGATAACATTCTAGTGCTGAACAAATATAGTCTGTTTATAATGTTGTGCTACAAGACCTCTGCACTTTCGTAGAGGTTTCTGGCACGCAGAGATTGCAGTGGTAACTATGTGTTAAATTTTTTCTTCTAAGTCAGGTTTTGGAGAACAGCTGGGAAACACCACTATCTGTAGTTAAAGCAGAATTGACATCTGTTAGGGTATGTAGGAGCAAATTGGGACTTTGAGTTTCTGTACACTAATCTAAATTCTGACATTTTCTGCACAGAAGTTCAGCTGTTTTCTTGCAGTCTCCTTAGTAGCTGCTCTTTGTGCAAATGGTTTCTGACTCTATCCACAACAGTTTCTGAAGAGAGATTTCCCCCACAGGACGCACTGAGAAATGTTTTAGTGCTGGATTCAACATTAGATGCTGGCTCATTGACAAACATTCCATGGTACTGAATGCATTTTTTTAGCAAATTGGTTGCTTTTTATTAAGTTTATCTGAAGTCTAGTCAAACTTGGATCTATTTGTGCACTTTGCAGGGTTTAGAGGAATATACTGAAAATTTGAAGGGCCAGCTATCTCAAGATTATCCATTGGAAACTGGAGAGGAGCTCTGATTTTATTTATCTCCATGTTGATTTTTCTGGTTGAATGTGTATAGCAAAGCTAGCACTGTCCAGTCACTTCTCAGAAAATGTTTACAAATTAAATGGGTTTTAGTACTTTGAGTAGAAACTAGTGGGATATGGAGCTTCTAGAGCATACTGGAAAAGAAGCTTTGGCATGAGAGGGAACTTCTGTTTTCAGGTTACAGAAGTATCACCTGTGCTTCCTGGTTCAGTGGAAAGATACTTGGTAGCTGTGTTGCTTGAACTCACCTGGAAGTTCAATACAGCACAGCATTAATAAGTCTTCTCATGCATCTGATGGGTACTTCTACACTGCTATCAAAGCTAGAAGGAACTTTCAAAGTGAATACCAAGAACAATAGTCATTATGAGACAGGCAAGGAGGGGGTTCCTCATGTTTTCTATTTTTTTCCTCTCATTGACACATACCGTACTTTTTCAATAAATGGTTAATATACAGATTTGGTGAGAAAATAACTAAGCCATTAAATCTTTTAATCCCTAAATCGGAATATTTTTGGACTCAAGGATATTAAGGGTCTTTTCCAACCTATACAGTTCTGTGATTCTGATGGTGCTTAGATGACTGCTAATAACTGTGTTCAGATTAGGTAAGTCTTACTTAATTGTAGAGCTCTGATGCACCAATTCGGCCATGGTGGTTTATATAGAGACTTGTTCTGTACGAGTGATGTGGTTCAAAATCACTGGTGTAGCTGCTTTCAGTGACAAACCTGTGAAAATTTACTTCAGGAAAAAGTGTTTCACAAGCCATTGGTCAAAAGATAAATTCAAAGGAGAATTTGCATTTTGTTTCCAAGTATGATGGCAACAAAATTAATTCTTACTATCTATCTCAATCAGCGTTCCTTGTTCAGTCTGCCTTTATGGGAACTGCTCTGAATTATATACACACACACAAACACACACCCCCCATTTCTATTTCTTCTTATCCCCAGCCAGCACTTGTAAGAGCTGCTGCATTTCTGATCTTCTCACATTCTCGGGGGGTTAATCAATCTTTGCCCAGTGCCCTTGAAAACTACGTTAATCCCCAATTTCATAGCCTTTTTCTTTGTGCTACCTGGCACACCCTGGGTAGGAGCAAATGCAAGATCATGATTTTACTTGTCTGAGTTTCTGAGCGTGTAAGTAGATCATTTTTTGCACGGAACACATTATTGTTATATCCTTTGCCATAATAATAATATGATTCATTCGTATTTATATTACTTTTCATCTCAGTCTCAGTACATAATTTTGGGGCAATGAAACATGTGAGTTCCCAGGTTGTCACACCACTTATAAACCCTGTCAGATATTTGAGACTTAAAAAAGGCATTCTATGTGTGCATCATCATAAAAAATATTATCATCTTTTTGGCAGGTATTATACTGTATGGATTATAACACACTTTCTTGCTTTGGATTCTGAATGATGGATAGGATCCAATCCCTGCAGATAGAAGCACACTTTGTTTCTTTCAAACAAGAAACAAACCATCAGCCCTCCTTCCACAAAGACTTATATCCCTTTAAGGTCTGAAATTTAATATGAATCTTGACCATGTCATAGTAGGATTTGCTTTTTTAGGTTGATTAGGCTTGAGTTTCAGGATCAGAAAAGCATAGATAGTAGAGAGAAACAGAGCTTTGCACAAATATGGCAGTGCCAACTTTAAAGACTTGTTAAAAGAAAAAGAGTTCATGTCCAGATCCTCAGCTAGTAGATATCAGTGGATTTGGCAAATAGGAAGAATTATGGAAGCTTTTTCTTTGTCTGCTAAAATGTGAGCTATAGTACGAATTCTGTCTTCCTACAAAAACCAGCTAATCTCTACCAAGGCAATGTTATTTTATCGTGAGATGCTCCAAAGAAGAGGAGCATAACTTAAGTCTTTGGTCACTTGCTCTGCTTTGTAGATTGATCAGTGCATGCTGACACAAAAAGCACCTTTGGGACTTTCAGACTGCAGGTCTGCAAGGAGTGGATTTCCAATCACTGAATTTTTTTTTTCTTGTAAAATATTAGAGATATTTCTTACCAAGAACCATGGAAGTCTATGGGACACCTGTCCTGTGAAAGGTCTGGATGACTACAGTGACTTTGTTCTTAGGAACTGTAACTTAATCACTTTCTGTCAGGCTTTGCCATGCCACTAAATTAGAAAATTATTTAACTTGCTAACATGCCCACACATAGACACTCCAGGACACACTCCTTCTGAGGTGTTAAAATCAGGTTTTCATATAACTAAGAGATGCCCTCAGACACTGTTCTGTGGGGTCCTGCAGCCAGCAGGTTCATGGCTGCTTGGTGGAAGGATACCTGTAAATCTTCCCATGGCTTCTTGCCATCAGACCCACCACCCAGTGGGTAGAGGGTTGGTGTTAGAGATTCTCATTTTTTGCAGCTTATCTCTTCCTTTCAAACACCTAGGTGTTATCCTGGTTGCTTTCTCCTCTGCCTACTGGACACTCTCAAAGCATTTGTTTCCAGATATGCAGCTACATACCTGTTTGTGTAAAATACAATTAACTTCTTTCTAACAAAGCCAATGTGATTCATTGTGATCTATTGGCTTCATGTGGTTTATAGTGCAGGGTTCCACAAAAAGTAATCTTTAGTTCACAACCTCTCCGTAGGTACTAATTTTCTTTTTGATATAATATGTCATAAAAAGCTATATAAAGTCTAATTTGCAAGTTAATAGGAAATCTTGCACAGGAAGAGGCTTTATCCACACACTGCAGTCCATCTAAAGAGATCATTCAAAGCTGTGTGTGCGGACATAAACAGGATATGTGATTGTGAGTAGAAAACAATTCCTTCCTGCCTGGCAGATCCATCACCTTTACTTCTCTTTCTTATTGTTCAGATGCACTGTTGCAGCCCAGTTAATATATAAGTCAATATATTAGTCGATCAGACATAAAGAAACCCTGGGCTGGAGGGATGAGGGAAAGGGGGCGAGGTCACCTTTGCTCCATGGTAGTTAAGTATTTGTGGTAGGACCTGTTATGTTAAAAGGGAACATGTGCTTGTAGAGAAATCATCACATTATACTTCATTTTCCTTTACTCCTACTTTCAGATGGCCTCTAGACTACCCTTTCTCTCCACTGTACAATTAAACTTCCTGAACCAGATTCAAAAGCTGGAGAAACTGTTAAAGGAAGCAATTACTGTGCAGAAATCTCCTGCCAATTCTAATAGGGCTTTTAAAAATGCAAACTAATGGAGCCTAAGTTCAAAGATTGCAAACTCAGGTAGATCATGAGGAGTTATTTTCCTAAATGAACTCATGGTATAATATCTTTTAAAAATAAGAAGAAAGATACATGTAACTGCTGACTAATTCAGAGACAGGAATGGGTTCACACAGATCACTCTGTGTCAGAATGATGCTGGTCAACTATTTAAATATAGTATCATGGCATCATTAAATCATTTAGATTGGAAAAGACTTTTAAGATCATTGAGTCCAACTGTTAACCTAACACTGCTGAATGCACCACTAAACCATGTCCATAAGTGTCACATCTACATGTCTCTTAAACACTTCCAGGGATGACAGCTCCACTGCTGCCCTGGGCAGTTTGGTCAAGGCCTTGGCAACCCTTTCCATGAGGAATTTTTTCCTAATGACCAACCTAAACCTACCCTGGTGCAACTTGAGGCCATTTCTTCTTGTCCCATCACTTGGTACTCAGGTAAAGAGAGTGACCCTCACCTTGCTACAACCTCCTTTCAGGTGGCTGAAGAGCAAGAAGTCCTCCCCTCCTTTTTTCCAGTTAAACAACCCCAGTACCCCAGCCACTCCTCATAAGACTTGTGCTCTAGACCCTTCACCAGCTTTGTCACCCTTCCTTGGACATTCTCCAGTAGCTCTATGTCCTTGGAGTGAGGGGGTCACAAACTGAATCCAGGAATCTGCACACCAGTGCAGTGTACAGGGGCATGATCCCTGCCCTAGTCCTGCTGGCTGCACTGTTTCTGACACAGGCCAGGATGCTGTTGGCCTTCTTGGACACCTGGGCACACACTGCCTCATCTTCAGCCAGCTGTTGATCAACACCATCAGGTCCTTTTCTGTCAGGCACTTTCCAGCCACTTTACCCCAAGCCTGTAGCTTTGCAGGGGGTTATTGTGACCCAAGTGCACAACCTGGCACTTGGCCTTGTTGAACCTCATACCATTGGCCTTGGCCTGTCCAGATCCCTCTGTAGAGACTCATGATCCCCCAGCAGATCAACACACCCACCCAATGTGGTGTCATCTGCAAACTTACTGAGGTGGCCTCAGTCTTCTCATCCAGATCATTGATAAAGATATTAAAGAGAACAGACCCCAATACTGAGCTTGGGGGACAGCATTTGCGACTGGCCACCAACGGGACTTAACCCCATTCACTGCCACTCTCCAGGCCTGGCCATCCAGCCAGAGTTTTACCCAGCAAAGAGTACACCTGTCTAAGCCATGAGCAGCCAGTTTCTCCAGCAGAATGCTTTGGGAATGGTGTCAAAGGCTTTACAAAAGTCCAGGTAAACAAGATCCACAACCTTTCCCTCATCCACTAAGTGGGTCATCTTGTCATAGAAGGAGATGAGGTTAGTCAAGCACCACCTACCTTTCATAAAAGTGTGCTGACTAGGCCTGGTTATCCTGATATAATCGAGATTAAACTCACTCATATGATTATTTTAAACTCGTAGAACGTATATTAAGTGTTCACTTAGAGGAAAAAACAAGGTTGTAAAATGATACAGAGAGAAAAGTTCTGCTCCCACTGCAAAAAGGCAAGTTGTGCTGCGGGGTGTTGCTTTTAATACCAGTCTCTAGGCTACATCAGGCTCCATGGTAAATGACTAAATCTCCACTCAGAATTCATTAATGTCTTACAAATAACAAGAAAAAAACCTACATAATGCAGTTAAAATTCAATAGAAGGGCTTAGTGGCAGCAAGAGGCTTAAAATAAACCCCTTAATGCAGACTGAAGCTTATATTACTGTTGTTTGTAGTAGTTTTCTGTGTTTGTTTTTGCAGTCTTTTAGGGTGGGTTTGTCTTTTTTTTTTCTTTGTGAAGAGGCTGAGACCTGACCAGAATTTTTCATTGACGTAAAATACAACCTTAAACAACTGAGCATCACATAGCAGGAGTAATGCCAAAGCTAACATATACTTTGCACAATAGAACTATTTTAACTGTTTCCACTGCTTGGTCTGTCAAATTGTGCCTGCATGTGGTGAGCTTTACCAGCTCTGCTGTAGCTCAAAAATTTTATCTAAACTAAGAAAATAACCCCACACGCTATGAATGTGTCATGGCAGAGTAGAACAACATATTCCCAGATTGTCTCCTAAAATAAAATCAGCATCTCTTGTCTTGATATAATTAAAGTAGCAGACAACTCTATTTCAACTCAAACTAGAGGTCTCTTGGTAAACTGATAACTGAGCCCTAATTTCACAAGAGTTGAGACAGACAGTCCAGAGTCCTCACACCCAGTTAGTGAAATCCCTCTTGTCCTAGTCATGTTTCATAAGGTTCTCTAGTCACTCATCATTTATCTAGCAACTCAAGTAGACCCTTTCCTACATCTGGGATAGGAGTAAGCTGATTGTGTGGGGTGGAGCAGATCCATACTCCCTCTTTCTGTCATGAACACAGCAAATGACCCTGAATCATCAGTTTAACACTGTCTATCCAGGGAAAGGGGAAGAGATACTGCCCTGATCTAAGCCTTGCTGCAAACAAATACCCTTCAGAGCAGATTAAACTCTCATTTACTGTCACGCAAGTCCATGGATTACTAGGATGAGCTCTGTCATTGAGGATTCCCCCATTCGCCAAACATCATGATACCCTTTTTGATGTCGCTTTCCAACTGTGAATACATTTGAGCCACCTGAGTATTAGGTGATTGGCAAGAAGACATTTGCAGCTTACTCACTTTTTTATTTTGAATGGCAAGAAAGCCAGTTCAGCTTTTTACCCCACCTTGCCTTTTTTTTTTTTTTTTCTCCTTAAGAAGGGCAGTCTTCCTAGGAACAACCAAACAAGTACTGACAGCTATGCCTGCTGTTTACTCATTGCTTCAGAAGAAAGCAGTGCTTGGTTTGATGGCAAGCACCTAGCTTGAGAGATGTTCTTAGACTCTGAACTGAAACTTAAGCCAGTCTGTCCAAGGTTGTTTTCTCAAGAATAACTCTTGCTACCTAGATGTAAATAATTGCTAGTCATGAACTGGTGCTGTGTTCATGGTATTCTAGGAAGAAAATGGTATTTTCCTAAATGTTTCCTAAATGTTTTTGATGAGCTATTTTGCCATGTCCCAAAAATATGACAATTCTCGCTCTGTTGTCCTACTCTAAACTGGCCATTTGCTATGCAAACAAGAGCCTCTCCTCTAAACAGCTCCCCATCCCTCAAAACTAAAGACCAAGTTAATCTCCAGGCAGTGCTAACCAAAGTAGACTTTTATGCTAAGAATTACCTGCTTGAGTAAGCTGTGAAATACCTTATACGGATCAAACATGATCTCTGCTAATTTGGCCTGTCCAGAGCATCTGTTTTCGCTAGCCTTCTTAACGGTCTTTGCCTACATTTTTCATTTAGATTATCTTTTTTCCATCTAGTCTCTAGGTTTATGCCAAACTGAGTATGTATTTGGCAAATACAGAGTGCTTTCCCTGTAACTGACTGAAAACAAAAGGGCATTGTGTAAACTGTTAACCCGTAACTTTTCTGAGGAAAAGAGTTATATAACAAAGGAAAAGCAGCAAACATTTTTTCCAGCTTTTTGGACTTGGAAACATTAGTGGGAATATGAGAAAGAAAGAAGCAGTTGAAAAGAAATCAAACAACAGTCTTTCCCAGAGTGAGTCACAATAGAACCTAAGAAGAATGCTTGGAGGAAATAGGAACAAAAAATCCCAGGGACTTTGGTGTTTTTCCCGCATTTTGACCACATCATGTGTAACAACCAGCAAGAGAAACAGACTACAACTTGGAGACTGAGGATAAACATATTATCTCCTATAGCACTGTATATCTCACATGCAGAACTAACTGTAAATATTACGACAATCTAATATCAAATCCTTATGGACAGATTTTTTTTTTTTCTTGTACCTTGTGCATACTGTGGGGATGAGAGACAGTGGAAAGAGCAAGTAGCTAACTTCTTGATTATTTAGGCAAGGGTTTCTTTCCCTAAAGGCAGTAAAATTGCAGTTTAATTCTGATGCTTTTTTCTATTAAAGCACTTACAAATCGCCCTGGCAGAGTACAGTGGACTTGGAGTCTGAAAATAAAGATTGTGTTCACTTTGAGACACTTCTGTACTCTCCTAATGTGAATAAAAATTGGATCTTGTGGGATCAAAGAAGTTCCTTTCCTTTTCTAGGGATAAGTGCTGCCTCAAAAGGGAGAAGGATGGCTGACAATGGGCTAGGCAGAAGATCATAGTCATTCAAAAGTCACCACATATGTCTAGCTCCTGGTTTGTGCTGTTTCATGTGATGTGCTCTTTCATGTGACTGCACATTTTCCAATATTTGTTTATTTTTTTCTTCTAAGTCTTGTCAATGTTTTCAAGTGCCTGTGGTTGGCAGAAAATACTGTCTTCTTTGAAGGTCTCAGTTCTTACAGTTTTCTCTTGGCCTGCTTTGGAGCTTTTGGCTGATTGTCACTGACATATGAAAATAATGAGCAGAATTAATTTATATTATGTTCTGGCTTCAGTGAATTTAGACTAAAAGACATTTTCATCTGATGGGTTTCAGGCAAGCCTTCAGAATGCTTCATTCGTTTGCCATAGAAGCTCAGCGCAGTGGAACAATGATTTATTTAACCAAGCTAATTATTTGCATGTTTGAAAAATCACAGCTTCTAAAATGCATTCTGCACTGTTTTCTGATACTTACCTGTGCAGAGAGGTACCAATAACAGTCAGATTGTATACGTGATGTTCAGATGTGGAAGAGGGGCTCATGTTGGTACACTTTTGGTTTTGCATTTGAGTCCCAGCTCTGCCCACGATTTGGGGTCCAGTCAAGCTCCACTCTGTCATTCATATATTTTGTCCTTCAGAAAGAAAATTTGAAGTATAAGAAAGCCTTATACATATTTAAGCACCTCCCTTGCATGCCTGAATGGCACTGTGGCCTTCATGGTACAGAGAAGGCCGTGCATGTGAGTGTGCACTAACATCAGTGACAGACAGCAGGGGAATAGGACAGATCCAGGAGGACCCAGTCCTTAAGGGTCCAGATTCTGCCCTAATTTACATCTGTGCATCTTCCATTGACTTCAGTAGGAGCTTCTTGCTGTTGTGTCACTATGTGACTGCAGGTTTCAGGTGCAAAATATTCTGCGTTCTTCTGCAGCTAAATATCATTTACAAGATGCAACTAGAGGCAGAAAAACAGCACAAGAAGGATGACTCAGCCCATAAGACAAAAGTTAATTTCCATGATTCAGATGTCAAACAGATTTTCATTGTCTAGTAATTGGATAGAAAATTTTTGGTGAAAAACACTCATTTTGTCATGTGCTACACAAGAAGCTTCTTTTGTCCTTTCCAGGTTCTTACTTTGCTATTGTTTCCTCTCCTCTCCCCATCAACAACATATTCAAAAGCCTGGAACAATACTTTGTCTCTGGTTTGATGGTAAAAATCTCATTGCTAAGAGCAGTGCTAACAGTGCAAATGTTTACATTGTTATCCCTTGTAGTACCATTTTTCATGCGATGATATTACTTTGTCAATGCTTTTTGTAATAGATCTGCATGGTTAGCATAATTTAGTATTGGGTCTTTTTCTTAAAAAAAAAAAAAGCACGCTAATCATAATTTCAGTCTGTGCTGAAAGTTCACTTACACTCTCCAGCTCTTCAAGATTGTAAAACATATATTTTGTACTTGAGGGAAGCACACAATATGATATGATGTTCCTGGAAATTTAGGAATGTCCTTAAAGAGCTTAGTAGCCCCTTTTCCTTCTCAGAGGGTATTTGGATACCTACGTGGTTGAACTTCAAAAAAGATGGTTGCTATCATTAAAAGCTCTTGTGTTTTTGAACACCACAAGCTGGGCTGGCTTCAGTTCATTTCAGGTATAATCCTGATGTAGTCACTCCAGCTTTGGGAGTAGGTCCACAAGCCCCTTCCTTGATGAACCTTTGTTTGTATTCTGACAAGACTTGTAGTAGAGTGGGGATCTGGCCAGCAAACACTGTGCTGTCGCTTAAAATGGATGGTGGGAAAGTGTCCAGGAAACCAGACTAAACCTAGCCCAAAGTCCTAGCAAGGCATATCATCAAGTACTTCTGTTTACTGATCTATTCCAGTTCTGCCTGGAGAAGAGGAGGCTCAGGGGAGACCTCATTGCCCTCTACAACTACCTGAAAGGAGGATGGAGCCAGGCGGGGGTTGGTCTCTTTTCCCAGGCAACTCTCAGTAAGACAAGAGGGCATGGTCTTAAATTGTGCCGGGGGAAGTTCAGACTGGATATTAGAAAGAAATTTTTCACAGAAAGGGTGATCAGACATTGGAACGAGCTGCCTGGGGAGGTGGTGGACTCTTCGTCTCTGGAGACATTTAAAAAGAGACTTGATGTGGCACTCAGTGCCATGGTCTAGTGACTGTGGCGGTAATTGATCAAGGGTTGGACTCGATGATCTCTGAGGTCCCTTCCAACCCAGCCTATTCTATGATTCTATGATTCTATGCTTAATTATCTGCTAATGGAAGAACCTGTATTACTTTCAGCTGTCCATATTTCAAAGTTTCAGAGAAATGTATTATCAACATGTAGTGAATCATAGGACTAAACAAGTTATACATTCACGTGCAGAGTGCAAGTGAAACTAGATGTAACCCCTAGCTGCAAAGTTTGGACCCCATTTCTCTGATTTTGTGACACACTTCCATGCGTGATTTCATGGCTTTGTGGCCCATGTGCATGAAAACTGCAGACACTGTCTTATCTCTCTCATAATTCCTGAAATAACTGCTGTACACATTATCGCATGGGTAATCCTTATTTATCTCTGATTCTTGCATTCATAGGTCTTCAGGAAGTAGACATGCCTCACATTTAATGCACACTGATATTCCTGTTTGCTATTCCACCATCAGCAGTGTATTTTGATGCAACCACCAGTGTAAAATATTGTAAAAGTTATGAAATAAGTATTGTAACACTTGGACAGTTTTTTCCCCTTAAAAGAGTATCCTCAAATGCATTTTCTGCTGGTGCTACTTTTTTAACAACTAAATGTATTGGAAAGAAATGATGTTTGACTTTGAAAGAGAAAATCATGGAACTATTTGCATCAAAATGACTGAATTCTTATTACAGGTCTAATCATAACTTTTTGTTGAGAAGCCTTATGATGACAACAAGCTATACTATATATACCAAAAATAAATATTTTGATTTCCTGAAAATGGCTTAGTACAGAGAACGTAAAAAAATTATATATCTTTTCTGACTTGTTTCAGTTCTAGACCTCAGTCTGCTGTTGTAGAGGAAGATTTGGTTTCCTTTTCCTAAAATCTTGTCCTAAACTGGCATAAGACCAGATCTCAAAATATATCTTTTCTAGATAATATAAAAATTGCTTCTTACCTATTTTCAAATTTAAGTAGATGGCCTTCTTAACTTTTAGGGAAACTGTGTGTTTTATTTGTATTAGTATTTTTAGCATTTTTTTCCAGTACAGTTTAATATTTTGTATATAAAGGTGGAGTCTATTGCTAACGATTTCCCAGGTATTGAGAAGGTTAGAGGCATACCTTTCAAAGTCCTGCACTGATGTGCATGTCACTTAAATATAAACCAGAGTTAGTAAAAAAACTTTTTTTCCTTTAACATTGCCAATTCAATGAAATCTCAGGTTTTCTTGAGGAACGTATACTTTTCTGGCAGTTGTTCAAGTCTTATTAGAACCGAGCTGAAAAAGATTATTTTGACCTCAGCATTCTGATTATATTACAATAAAATTTTAATGTTGAAATTAAAAGTTTTGGGAAGCTTAAGCAATATATTTCTGAAATGCTTTATTTTGCAGATAAATCCTCATTTTAATTTTTTTTTTCCTGAATTGGAATTAAATAAGGTATTAAAATCTGCATTTTCCTGCAAACAGAAACTTCCTTCTTCAGTCTTCTCTCCTACTTTAGTAGACAGCCATGATCTTTGGGGAAACTGAATTTTGATTCATGTCAGTTCATGACAGTTGGGATGATGTGTCCATGGAGTTAATTCTGTTTACATCTCCACTGTTTGAGAGCTAAGCACAAAAAAACCCAACAACCTTAAAGGCTACACCTTTAGAAGGACAAACCATTGCCATTTCAGGGCCTTCTTCAGAGCAGGAAATACACAGCATTTGTGAAAGGTGCGAAGCAATGGAATATGCATGATCCCTTAGTTACATATGATGTAAGTAATCCAGACTTTCCTCTCACTTTTGGCAGCTAACTTTTACTTGATTTTCATATTTTATTCTAGTGCCAACAACATGCCTAAGCAAGTAGAAGTGCGGATGCACGAAAGTCATTTAAGTCCAGTGGAGCACAGATCCAGGAACATATGTGTGCAGTTCTGCCAGTCGCTGCACAGGAACCTGCTCCTGACTCTTACTGTGTTCGGTAAGCTACAGCTGCCCCTCTGGACACTCCCTGGGTATTGCATTTGCTCATCTAGTACCATAGGCCCTGTTTGCCATCATCCCAGCTGAACAGCCAGAGAGTTAATAGAATGCCACTAGGCATTCTCACTTTGGTTCAGGTGTGCAGTGTACTAGTGACCCAACGTGGGGCAAATCCACACCACTGAGATATATCCTACATCTGGTTTTGAAGGGAGTGTCATCTAGGTCCCGAGGCCAGTCAGACTGATGTCATTTGGTAGGACTAAATGCACTGCACATATTTTTCCTCTTAGTTAATTAAATAAAACCTAAAACTCTTCAAAATTTCATTTTCCTTCTTTTGTTTCTCAGTTCATACTCCACTGCTTTTAAGGTTTGTCCTCCTCTCTGTAGCTATAAGCCTGCACTCCATGATCTCATCCTAAATATTGCCTTTGGCTTTAGCTGTTTCCAAATATGGAACAGTTTGACATTTTATTGTGGTCCTCTGGCTCTTTGCCTGTTTCTTTTTCACTGAAACCCTGACAGCCAAATGCAGCAAATTCATAGACATACTCTATTTTGTTATCGTTTGAAAGACCAGCTGCAGCTGGTCTTGAGCTGCAACTTTCACATCCATATTTTTCCACCATCAAAACCCATACTGCTGAAGTGTTTAGACAGTATTTGCTTTGAATCATCTTTAGAAGGTGCCCTGATGTGGTTCCAGAAAAAGTTTTAAAAGCTCATATATTTTCCATTCCATCAAAATGATGCTTCAAAGAGTCACAGTTGCTGCAAATTGCAACTTGGGCTTTGCTGTCGAATTTTATTATACTGGAGACTTGGGATCAGGAAAACAAAGGTATTCTGGATGTAAACATAAAATATCCATTCACAAAGACCATGTTATAAAAGTAAACACGGCATTGTTTTTCCTTAGGCTGTGCCTGAACAGCCTCAATCCTGAGAGAGGGGTTTAGGTACAAACCTAAGTAAGTGATGAGGGAGTTGTTTGTGATTTGAGAATGTTAGCACAAAGAAAAGGAGGCAGACCATCAAAGAGAGGGAGTAAGAAATGAGTACTCAACTGGATTTTCCTCAGTGATATGTGCAATATTCCACATCAGCCACTCCATTCTAAAACCCCCAAAATGAAACTCAAAATCTGTTTTCCTTGCAAGACTGTTTCTGCTTTCCTGCAGGGCTTTCCTTAAGACTATAGAATAGCTACTTATGCTGACCTTGTTCAAGTGGTACCCTTCTTACGGTGAGAGCTAGATGTTGTACTCAGAAGAGCTGAGTCCTGTGTAACCTTTTATAAATCAGCTCACCTCTTGATACCTCAATTCACTAGCTGTAGAATGGTGATATGAATTATATTTGACAAGCCCTCAATGTACTGCAAGGTCTACACAGTATTAGTAAACCTCAGTAACGTTGTGGTTTGCAGCAAATTTGTATTTGTAGAAGTGGAATAGTACATTAGATGTAAGCTCATCTGGAAGAAGATTCTACATCAGGCCCCCTTCTCTCTAAACATGAGATACATGATAAGCATGTTACAGCCTCATATTAATCAGAAGGTTACACCTGCAAAAAAGTCTGTCTCTGTACCAAAAATCAGTTACCTTGTGTGACTTTTTCTTAGTAATCAATGTATAGCCAGGTATATTTATGTTACCTATCTGTTTTCTTTTATTCTTCTTCCAGGTGTGATCCTGGGTGCACTCTGTGGTGGTCTTCTTCGTCTAGCCACACCTATTGACCCTGATATCATCATGTTAATAGCCTTCCCAGGAGATATACTTATGAGGATGCTAAAAATGCTGATCCTCCCTTTAATTATCTCCAGTTTAATCACAGGTAAGATCTGTTAGCCATAAGTACTTAAAGATGCTTGCTACAGCTATCTCCTGTTTCTCTTTTTGTGATGTAGGAAGAATGATAGCGTGAACCCATGGGGGTTTTTGCAGTTTCAGTGTGTATACGTAGATGTTTCAGTGTATTTATTTTCAAACACATGCACACATAGTACCTTCTTGAACATCAGAAATATCATAATATGCTGTTTCACCTAATTGCTGGATTGGACCTTGCAATTAAGATGTCATGACACTAGCAGGACTAACCTTAAAGCTGTGATGTCAGCCAACCAGCCAAACTGTGACCAGTTTGCAGCACTCAGGGGCAAAACATGGTATGATACCTTCCCTATTCAATACCACCCCTGCAATTGGATGGGCTCTTAAATGGTTCTTTTCAAATTAGTAGCAGCAGAGATTATTCACATAAGAATTGGAGGGAGAAGCTTCAGTAATCTGTCTAGTGGTGAGAGTTTCATAAGGGTCAAAGTAGGCACCTGTAGACTGTGCAAATTAGAAATTTTTTTATCTGATGATTATTGAATTGGGTATTGAGTCTCAATATATTTCTTTGTTTTTTAAAATTAAACACCTGCAGGACTGTCTGGTTTAGATGCTAAAGCAAGTGGCCGACTGGGTACAAGAGCCATGGTCTACTACATGTCCACCACTATTATTGCTGCTGTGCTGGGTGTGATTTTGGTTTTAGCCATCCATCCAGGGAATCCAAAACTGAAGAAACAGCTTGGTCAAGGGAAGAAGAATGATGAAGTATCTAGTCTGGATGCTTTCTTGGATCTTATCCGAAACCTGTTCCCTGAAAACCTAGTCCAAGCATGCTTTCAGCAGGTAAATCCTTCTATTCCTCTGTAATTTTTTTTACAGCTTTTACCACGAATGTCTGTAGAGTTCATGTCACTGTTTAGGTGAATGACAGAAATGATAATACAAATAGAAATACAGGTCTTAAGTTTTGAGCAGGTAAATCAAAGAACATTGCTCATAGGTGCTTTGGTTTATGTTGTAGCTGTTATTTAGAATCAGTTGTTGGGTTTTTTTTAAAGATGGTGCTTTTTAGTTGTAAATAGGGAAATGGTTTTTTTCTTCACTTTTTATATAATATATGCAGTCATAAATGCTGGCTCAGGGCTGAACTGCTGATGAATTATGGAATCTTTCACAAGGATGAATTTGATCTTTGTTGTTAGTTACAAAGCTGGTGGTTTTGCAATGCCCTGTTTATATAACACATGGATGATCTTCCTGCCAGCTGTTTGCCAGTGGAAATGTACCCCAAAACCCAATTTCTCATAACTTTATTGCTGCATTAAGAGTCCAGACTAGGTATAGATAATACAGTCAAATAGCAGACCCATCTACAGGTGGCTCCTTCAGGCCAAGTTTGAAGCATGCTGGGAAAGAAGGATGCTTGCACCCTGTGTTTCTTGCTCTGTAGGTAGATAATTTTGTGTAAAAGCTTTTCAACAAAATTGTATCAAAACAGCTTACTTTGGGGGTAATATAAATGAAAAATGCATGATTCGTAATTTCTGTTTAAGCACATTTCTTCTATGATGCTTTTTCCTACGATTAAATTGTTTGGCAATAATGCAAAGGGGGGTTTTGGTTGTTTGTTTGTTTTTTTTTTTGTTGGAACAGAGTTTGTTGCTAAACCTGTTCTTAAGTATTCGTATGTGGAATGGCATGATAGCTGGAGCTGTGGTTATGGACAAAGAATAAAGTGAAGAGAAAAAGGGAGAAGCATCCATGGGGGGTGGAAGAATGGAGGGCAACCTAAGCTGCCAAAAGGGCTTGCATTGCTTCATTTCTTCCATGGACTTCCATGTAAAAACACATAGTCCTTAGAGGCTTAGAGAGAGAACATTCTTCATATTTCCACATTATCATGGGAATGTGAGTCATGTGATCAAACTGTGGGTGGCTAAATGTCCCATGTTGTGTGAAATCTGGTTTAGCAAATTGAGTAGGGGAGAGCAGGGTGCTTCTGGAGTTGTTTTTTTTGGGGGTTGGTTTTGTTTTTTTTTTCTCCTTTTCCTCATTTGAACTGTGGAACAGAGGGGAATTAAAGTTCTGGTCAGTTGAATGTGGTCAAATACCAAAGGGATAAAAAGTGGGAGAAAGCAGAATTAAGCTATCTGTGTCAGATAGTTTTCTTGAAACTTAAATATTGCTTTTGCAGCATGTGTAATGTCAATGTTCAGGTCACTTCACTAGTTACGGGCTACCAATTCCATTGATTGTGTTTTAAACTTAGTCAAAAAAGCTACTGAACTTTTTGGCTTTTCATTGTTTGATTTTTATTGCATTCCAAACTAATGGCCAATGAAAGTCTGCCTCAAATCCACCTTTTATTTGCAACGTAAATTGTGCTGCTTTCCAGATGGAACTTGTGCCATCTCTTAGCCCTGAACTCCTCAGTAAGGAGCTAGGCTTTACTTGTCTCCCGGTTTAGGAGGAGGAAGAAGTATTTTTAATGATGTCTGTTTTAATGGTAATTTCTCTTCCTACATTTATACAGACTCTCTCCATGAGCATTCAGTCTTTCCAGGTTACCTTAGGAAGAAACAATTATTTTTTCAGAAATTTTAAGAATGATTTTGAAAGGTAAACATCAATGATACCGTGTAGCCATTTTTTATGAGGGGCTTTACACACCTTCCCTTGTGACCAAGCAGAAAGCAATGAAAGGATTCACTTTTACTTTTGAGACACTTTGTTTATAAACAGAACTCTGAACCCTCATAGGACTTCAATATCTCTTGAATTTTTAAATTATCCCTACGAAAGTCTTAATTTATAACAAAAACTGCTATTCCAGCAGAGACTGACGATCGTATGTGCCATGAAAGAGAGTAGGACTAACATCTATAAATATGACTGTGACATTTAAATGGTTTTCTGGCCTCGGATGTTGTTGTCAGAATCTAAACTTGATGTTAGGCTTAGCATTTTTAGTAACAACTGTGGCCTTATGGAAGGAAGGGCTGAAGACCTTTCACTTAAGTGACCGTAGTGGAATTTGTAAGTGTGTAGAGTCTAATGTTTTAAGTTTCATTTCTGTGACCCTGTTTCTGGATACCTCACATAAAAAAATATTGTGTTGACAGCATCCCTCAGATAAAATGTAACTCTGAAAAGATGTAAATGTGCAGGGTTGTTCCAGGACAACTGAAGAGTTTCTCATACAAAGCTATGTAGGTTTTCTGTTTACATCCCCCTCGCTAGATGTAGACGTCAGGTTTTGAAAGGATGCTTTAAAAGTAATCTTATGGCTTTAAAATATATGAATTGAATTAGGATAATCATCCATAGTACTACAATGTTCATCTCAACAAGAAATGGTGAAAGCCTTTTCTCTGAAAGGTTAATGCACCATTTATGATGCCTTGCTCAAACATGTTTCTAGGAGCAAGGAAAGTAGGGAACAGATGGGGAAACCACTGCAAACCAGTCATATCTTCCTAACCCTTTTACCTGTCCCAAAGCTATGAAGAGGCAGGAAAGGCTCAAGGTGTGAAGTGGGAGGATAACATCCCTTCTAAAAGCAGCAAGACAGAAATCTCTGCCTTTTCCTAGCTGTAAACTCAAGCCCATTTCTCCCTCTGCTAGCTTTCCCTTGACCCTGCCTTTCATGTGCCACGGAATGGTTCAGGCCCATTCAGATGCTGATGTCTTGGTTTTTTGAGGTGGTCAGATATGATTTAATAGGTGTCCGGCAGCTTTGATAATTTTTCTGTTACCTTTAACTCTCAATATTTTCATTAGAGAGCTCAGGGGATGGCGTGTATTCCATTTTGAGCTCTCACAGTCACCAAGTGAAGTGTTGGAAATGTACTAAGTTTTTGATTAGACTTAATTGAACTATGATAACTTGAGCTGGGCACACCATCCTGAATGACAAACCTCACTGCAGAGTTGCTGTTGACTGATCTTAGAGGTGCCTGCCTTTTGGTGCTAAATAAATGGTATCAATATGTAACATACAATTTGTGAAGCACCATTTGTACATCTGGAGAAAGGGGCTAACAATATGTAAAATGTTACATTCTTGTGGTAAGGAACGCATATTTACCATAGTTTTCACCCTAGAGTAATGAGGAAGAATCCCAGGACTTTATGACACTTGGAACTGTTGAAATACAAACTTATTTTTGGAAGAAGGGGTAAGAGGTTGTGGAATGCATGTCTAATCCTTTAAAAATATAGTTGCCTGGAACTTCAAGTCAAGACTGATTTTATTATTATTTCCTGATCTCCCATATGGATTATATTCAGTCCATTTCCATTCTTACCCTCACTTTTTATCGCCTTCAGATCCAAACTGTCACGAAGAAGGTGCTGGTGCCACCACCCATTGAAGAACCACCTAATGTTACTGACTCTGCTTTTGCTATAATGAATGAGACAGTGCGTGAAGCACCACCAGAAGCCCAGCTGGTCATTAAGAAAGGACTTGAATTTAAGGATGGCATGAATGTCCTGGGTAGGAAAACTTTTTGCCTGTAAAATATGTACATCTTCTATATGATACAGCTTTTGGCTGTGACTGGGTAGCCAGTGTTGTCTGATCTGCTCTTCAGTGCAAGTTTAGTCTCCCCACATAATCACTGAATGTTACTGCCTACTGGCTGCCCACGGGGGTTTGAGCTGAAAACCTAATGATCTTACTA
Organism: Chloroceryle aenea; assembly: GCA_013399075.1. Taxonomy (NCBI): domain Eukaryota; kingdom Metazoa; phylum Chordata; class Aves; order Coraciiformes; family Cerylidae; genus Chloroceryle; species Chloroceryle aenea. Next base: position 121,305 of record VWZY01001620.1, on the reverse strand, counting down.
GAAATATGACTGTATCATTGAAACAATCAAGTGACTTAGTCAGGACTGGCAGCTTTGCAGGTATTAATTGGAGTACAGCGGGGAAGCATGTAGGAGGTACCGAAATTATCCTTTCATCCTAGACGTAGCCTACCGAGACTACTACCAACACAGATTGGCAAAACAGTATGAGGGAGAGCTTCTGAAGCCAGTTTTTTACCCACCCCCAATGAATTTGAGCTCAGTTGTTTCCAGTAGGTGTCTCAGGCACATTGAACTAGAATTTGGCTTGAGGCAGAACCTGAAGTGAGAGGTAGGGTGTGAACCTCACCACCCAAGAAAAATCCCAGAGAGGCTTGACATGTCTCTGAGTCACATCTCCCTCCTCCTTTCATCTTGCTGACCTTTACCAGCTGCAAATTATGAACAACTGCCATTATGCCATCTTGTCTTGACAAGCCAGCAAGTGGGGGTGGTATGAAGGCTTTCCTGTCTCCCACCCCTTCCTGGAGCATCTGTTCAGACTCAGGTGGGAGTGAGAGGGAATTGAAGAGCCACCACACTACTTCAGTTTTCTCCTCTGTGTCTAGACTCACCGTTTTGTCAGTTCATCAAGGAGTGCTCCTCCTTTACCTTCTTACTTTCTGGATGTACATGAAGTCAATCACAAATTAGCCCTCAATTTGTAGCCTCATTGGTATGCCTACTCTTGAAGAAGCATATACTTTGTGGTGGCATGTCCACAGGGTTGGGGCTTACACCTGTGTTTATAGGTGTCACTCTTGAAGTGGCATAGTATGTGGTAGTGGCTAAACCACTGCTTTATCTCACTACTAAGCCATCACTTTTTAAGGGCAAATGGCTCCTTACAGGCTCCTTACAGCTGATGAGCTGCTTCCGCTGACACAGTGGCTGTTGTGCCTGCAGAGTTTCTCCAGGTGTTGGTGAGTTGGTTGCTGCTTTGCTTAGATGTAGGGGAGATAGCATGGATAAGCTAATCAGAGATGACTTATTTCTCTGCAAAGCAGCCTCCTCTACAAGAGCCAGGAGCCACTGTATTCTACCTGCCTACGTGGCTTGTCTTTCCATTTAACATCTGTAGACAGAGAAGCTTTCTTCCAAAGCTGTGTACTGGCCTTTTGCACCCTGTGTGAGGCAGCAGCTCATTGCTGGTGATGTTGCCCTTACCTGCTTTTTTCTCTCTTGCAACTGTGCTTATGCATTAAAATGAAACAGTATTTGTAGTGTGAGAGATGCACTACTTTTAGTGCTGGACTTTTTTTGTGCAGGCTCTGTCATGGACAAGAAGAAAGTTAGAAGGCTGAATACAATTCCTGCAGAAAGGAATGCACAGTTTAGATGGGGTATTTGCTCTAGTATTTTGACTAATGACTCACAAATGTTGCAGAGGTGTTTTGGCTTTTTTTTCTTTGGTGTGGGGTTTTGAATGAAGAAGTGAAAATGTTGGGGAATTGCCATCCAGCTTGCATAAACTGTACAAGCTAGACAAATTCCTGCAAATATGAGCCAACTTGACTTTTATGACTAATGCAGCAGCTCGTTTGGAATTAATGAACAAAACCACCTACTAACATTTTCTGATGAAGACTATGAATTCCAGGAAGTTACTTGGTCTTTGACCGAAAAGCTTTTCATCATTGCTCTATGCTCTGCGGCACACAAACATACACTTCACTTTCCTACTTGAGTGACTCAAGATATCTTGGTGCTAAAGTATGACTTAATATCCAGAAGATGGGATTAAGGAAAAAAAAAAAAAAAAGTTAAAACAAAAAAACCCCAAAAAGTCTGATTGCTAAACCCAGTGTGAGGATATGGGAGAGGTTTTTTTTTTCCAGATTACTAGTAGCTGAAATTCCCTTCTCTTGAATGCTTTTGTGTCCTGTTTTTCCTTAAGAATTTCCCAGCTGAGTTCACGGATTTTTTTTTTTTTTACATACTGAACTCATATTATGACTGAAAGTTTAGCCTCACAGAGTTGCTGAAGATTCAAACCATCTCTGTCAGTTAATAATCCCACCCTGGACACTGAAAATTGCTGAATGGTAAAGGTTAACATTGGAGACAGCTCAAAAGTAGTAGGTCACAGATGCACTCAGTTGTTTTTTCAAACTAATAGTCCAAAACTCTAGACTTTCACACCTTAGCATTTAAATTTAGGAGCAAAACGTTAATCATACTGGATTCTATCATTATGTATCCACTGATAGCCAGTTTCCCTGAGGTTAATCTCTTTAATGACAGTTCTGTTGTCTATCTTACAGTGCAATACTCACCTTCTTCTCTCACCCTTACCATCTTCACTTAACTTGAATACTCCTGGCCTGCAAAAAAACGTTATGTTCTGGGCCTGCCTTTGCCTACCCCCGTACTTGGGACTGACTAGTCTGTAGGTTAAATCTCCCATGGGACTCTTGTAAAGCTTGGAAAAAATGCTTTTGGTCTCTAGTGACTGTTATAGCAACAAAAAAAGTCATGATTTGGTGGTGCTGTGTTGCCTCTCTCATTTGCCAGGGGCCATGAAGCTTCTAATAGTTGCACGACACTGAAAAGATTATGGTATAGGTGGTTTGGGGTTTTTTTTTATGATGATGATGATTGGATCGATTCAGAAGAAAAAAAACCCCACAGGCTGTGAAATTGGAATTTAGTTAAATATTGAAGAATAAAAGATGTTCTGAATGTGATCGTGAAAGTTGAGACTGAGTCCCTATTAAGAAGTCTCAAGAGATGTGTAATATGCTGCAGTTCTGGAAACTGGACTAGCAGGTAGTATCAAGACATTGACTAGGTGCAAAAGCTTCCTAAAAAAACCCATGGTTTTACTTGCTCTTTTTTGTCTTGCAATTTTTCCCAATAGGTTTGATAGGATTCTTTATTGCTTTTGGCATTGCTATGGGGAAAATGGGAGAACAGGCCAAGATGATGGTGGATTTCTTCAACATCCTGAATGAGATTGTAATGAAGTTAGTAACTATGATCATGTGGTAAGTTTGAAGTTCTAACTTACAGAATAAAAAAAGACTTAAGCAAACCCCATGAAACCCTAATATACCATATAGTGACCACAGTTTGTTAGTAAACAGTGTAATTAAATAGTTCACGTTTTAAAGCTTTGACAGGCATGATGGAACCCCAGCAGCATTACTTCTGTTTGGTGAGGATTATTTAGGACCCAATTAGAAATATTTCTGAAGGCATTCTGTTCTTTGTTTACTGAAATCCAAGACATGCAGGTGCCAGCAAAGGTCTTCAAATGCCACATTAATTATGGAAGTTCAACACATAGAAGGACACCTAAGCAAGCATGAATGCACCACATAAGAACATCCAAATCTTCTTGGGAGGTTAGCATAGTCCCAGGGTTATTGGCTTGCAAGTATAATTGCAGAGAATAAGTAGATGCACCTTATTCACTGTCTTCTGTAGTAAAAATACTTTACCACCAGATAAAATTCCAGTTGTTTTCAGTGATGTGTAGTCCCTCCAACTATAGCTTCTGAAGAATCCGTGTCTTACAGTTTTGCCACAGTGGGGTCACTTGAAGGTATCTGTCCTGCTTTTGAAGTGTACCCATTCATAATAACAGGGCATGGTTTGCTTTCAAGTGACTTTACCCAGTTCAGACTAAGCCCCTGTTTACATTTCTGGAAGGGGGTTCTCTCTTCGATTATTTTTATTTCTATTTTTTAGATATTTCTTTTGAGGGCTTCCCTAGAGCTATTTGTATGCAATGCCAAGTGTGGCCATATAACACAAATCCAGTTTTTCAGAACATAAACCCACATTGCTACATTTGACATTGTACTACTGTGTTTTGAATCTCCTAGGTCTTGGAGAGCAGAAAGTCACTGCAATACACCACAAGTATCATGGCTCATTGCTCCTCATGGTTCCCTGAAACGATTTCTTGAATTACAGGGCTGCAGTGTGGAATCTCCTCTGAGGCTCTAGTTGTACACAGTTTATAGAAAAGGGAGAAGGTGCCCGAAGTGTGAGTCTTCAGCATCATCGGTGTCCCAGAGGGAGGCTGTTATGCAAGAGTGATGCAGATTGTCACAGCGATACAGAAATGCATAGAACAAAACAAAGAATTTGAAGCAATGACTTTGCCTTCCTGTTATGCTTCTGCTTTTCTGGGAATGATCTTGCTTCATGAAAACACAGTTGCTCTTATTCACTAAGCCATACTGCTTTTAATAGCTGTTGTAACCTGCTGCTCTCAAATCTGTAGAGAGATAGTGACTATTGTCTCGGAACACTCCAAAAGCTCGAGTTTGCTCTTTCAGAATTTACTTCACTTAGTGCTTGTTGTAATACCCAAAACAGTATAAATTTTCTCTGGTAGTCAGTGTTGCAATGGCAGGAAATCGTTCAAGTTTCAAGAAATTAACTGTAAATATTTATTTTTTTACTAATATGCTTTTCATGAGAAAAGAGATTGGTGTTGTTCATCCTGGGCTAGAATTTTTACAGAATAGTTGTGGCCAGAAGGAGGGGGGGGTTAAGTGTGTTCATGAAGAGAAATATACCTCTTATGTAAAGTTACATTTTGTTTAGTTTATGATTTCTCTGCACAGAAAGCTGTAACTGCTCTGGCAACTCCAGGCTTTCAAGAGCATGGCATTGCTACACAAACATAAACCAAATTAGACATCTGGTTCTGACACTATGTAGTTCTAGATATGAAATAAACTTCATCGAGTTCATTGAAACGTGTCCTTTTATGATGCCTAGTATAACAGCTAGCCTTGAATTTCAAGTTACTGAGGGCTTTCTGAGTTTTGGGCACGTGGCTTGAAAGACCATGAGATGTTCCTTACAGTAAACATGAAGCACATTTATTCTGAAAGCCGGTTTCCTTTGTATTGTCTTTAATTAAGCATCCAAGTCACAAATCGCTTGTGAAAATATACATTGCCATTTATTTTCAGGGAGGCATTTTGTTTACTGTTTCTTCATATATTATACACATTACTTTCTCCCAACTTCACTTTTATAATGGATAAAGTGAATGCCACTTAAAATTATATAATATAGTAACCCCTTCCAGTGCAGTTATAGTCTTCTGTCCATGCACTTACAGGCATCTGTCACTGAAGCTCATTATTGGATTTTAAAAATAATATCCATTCATTTCAACTTTTTGTATTACCAAACTGTGCTATTGTTATCATCCTATTTAAAAGTTCCATTAATGCCAAAGATGAATCACATGGCAGAGGCTACAAAACCCTAAGTAAGAAAAGCACATAGTTAATGAATAATCCATAAACTAAAAAGCATTTGTCCAAATTACTGAAAGAGCATAATGGAAATATTTGCAACCTTCAAGATAAAAGCAATTAATTTCAACAAATAGTTTAACTGAAGCAAATAATGCCACTCCCTGAAACCAGATAAGCAAAGGATTGTTAAAACTAGGTATTAAGAACAAATACTTCACCAGTCTTCATAATGCTCCAAGCCTGTGTAACATTATGGTTTCCTTGTGTGATGCTATTCCAAGACGAAAGACTATTCAGGAAATGCATGCTCCATTTGATGGGATGGAATAAAATGAAGTAGATGGGGAATTCCCTGGAGATGGCCATTTTTTAAAAAAGCTGTGAAAGCTATCCACTGAATTTCCATCAATTCCTGATCTGCATCTCAGCGTTGAGCCCGGGAGCCCCCTCGCTCTTTCTTCAGTCTATAATCTGATGAGCACAATTGCTATGACTACACTGCAAACACTAGTTCTGTCTGTGCTTGTTTTCTTTTTCCAGGTATTCCCCTTTGGGCATTGCTTGCCTCATCTGTGGAAAAATCATTGCAATAAAGGACTTAGAAGTAGTTGCTAGACAACTTGGCATGTACATGGTCACTGTGATTGTGGGCCTTCTCATCCATGGAGGGATATTCCTGCCTCTGCTCTACTTTGTGATAACAAGGAAAAACCCATTTTCATTCTTTGCTGGGATTTTCCAGGCGTGGATCACAGCACTAGGCACAGCTTCCAGGTACATTTGCTTTATTTTATAGCAGATTATTAGCTGCTGTTCAGAGATAATACATCTGCTGTTCTGACCTTCACTGCAACATCATTTTATGCCATTGAATAAAAACTATTTTTAACCCAGACGTGGGGGTTTTGGGGGTTTCTTTTTGTTTGTTTGGGTTTTTTTTAAATAATAACCACATACCTTTGGATTTTTTTTAAAGAGGTTCTACAGCCAACTGCAAAGATTTGGGTGACCCACTTCTTGTTTTCTTTTCTGGCATTGGCCAAAAGACTTGTGCAAATTGTGTTGCCTCTGTTTCCTCAACTAGGAAACTGTGATAATTCTATTTTGAAACCATGTTAAGACCAGTCTTGTTGCACTGAGAGGGGGGAAGAAATAAACAGCGCTAGGTTTTAAGAAAGAAATGATAAAAACCTCTTATTTTATCCTTTCATCCATTTTGGCAGAGAAAGGGGACTTCAATGAAGAGCAGAGCATTTTAGAGTCATTGCTGATTCACAGAACAGACACAGCAAAGTGTGATGGCAACTCAGTTCTCAAGTAATAAGTCGATGCTTTGCATTGAAGTAGTCAGTGATTCTTGTGTTGAAAATATTTTTCAGACAAATACCATATTTTAAATTGTTCTTTAAGAACTGTTTTATTTCTGAAGAAAATTTAATCTTCCATTTTAATAAAAAAAAAAAAGGGGGATGGGGAAGCTGAATTCAAAACCAACCATCAGAAAACTAAGTAGTCTTGATTTTGGGAAAGTCTTGAAAGAACTGTAATTCATCTCCCTCTTTAGGTCAACCCAAACCACTCTGGTATCTCCATCCCTGGAGATAAACAAACCCTGTCTGGTCCTTGTTCTGGTCCTGGGCAACCTGAGCTAATTACTTCTGCCTTAATCATGTTGGTTGGCATAGGTGACCTCCAGAGGTGCCTTCCAGCCTCAACAATTAATTGTGATTACGTTGCCATAAACAGTGTGGGATTATAGGAGATAGAGTCTGGCCAGGAGTTTCTCTAAAACACAATTTCCCCGAAGCTTTTTTTCATTGAAGAATTTGAGTTTCCCCATAGATTTTTCACTGCAAAATTTATGGTGTCCATACACAACTTGTGCTCTTGGGGTTTCTTTATCATGAAGTGATGCTTTTCTCCTGGAGTACCAAAGTGGAAAAGTGTAGGGGATTCTAAGTGATTCCAGCATATGGATTTACCTGGATACTAGCTTTACCACCTCATCTGAATTACTGGCTAAACAAAAGTGAACTAGTTTGTAGCACTACAGACAAGTGACCATATGACAACAATCACTGTCATAAGGTCTAACCTGGTACCTCTGGAAGTTGCAGATGCTTTCTATCCAGGAACCTGTTAAAGCCCTTTGTCAAAGCTGAGGAACCATGGAAGGCATCTCTGTATTGCCTTCTTATAAAGAAAGCTTGTCTTCATGGCCTGCTTATCTCTCCTTGCTTGTTGTGGGAGAACTGGAGGGGAAGATATTTGCCTAGTCCCTGCTTGCTGAGCCTGACTGTGTTCACGGCAACAATGGCTGGCCACGGCTGGTACACATACTGTGCTGATGATCTGATTTGTAACAATAAAGGTAGAGTGGGACTTGTATTTCTGAAGAAAAAGAACCGTATCTGACTGAGATTCAATGTATGTCAGTGAACTACACTTTCTATTCTATTTTTCTTTTAATAGGATATAGGAGTATCTTTGCTGTAGGAGGAAAAGTGATCATGGAACTGACTTGAAAACTGGCTAGTAGTTACTAGTTAATGATTTACTAGGTATTTTCTGCTATCTGCTATAAATATTGCTGCTAGAGTAATTTATGAGCAAATATACTACATTGTTTCTAGAAAGTATGAATTGTCTCCTATTTGGCCAAACTCACAGAATGTTTGATTACTTTTCATTAAGAACACAGTAAAATAAATCAGAATTGCAAATATATTTGTAAAGATGCTAGAACACAAATGAGTGGTACCATGTTATCTGGCTTATTGAAATATGCTTTTAAAAAAAAATAAAAATCACCTCTGTGAACAAAGAGTGGTCTGGTCATTTGAGCATAAGGTGGAGATCTAGAAGCTCATATCTTCTAACTCATGTTTCCGTAGATGTGGGACAAGAGGAGTCAAATACGAAGAGACTTAGGCATCTGCCAGTACAGAAGGGTTTGGGTTTTCCATAGATCCCATGAGAGATAGGTCAGCCTCATGTGCTTGTTCCAGGATAACCTAGGACGTTTATTATGACACTACATTTTTATAGTTAAGTATCTCAATCATTACATTTTTTGTACCCAATAGCATCTCTATGGTAGTGGATGAATGAATGAGTTGGAGATACCCTGAAGTTGCGAGGCACTAGCAACAATATGCTGCGAGCATTTATCTGAGAAAATGTGAAAGTCTAGGAATTTCTAGACTAGAAAATTGTGATTCTAGACCTTTACTGTTCTATGAGCAAATTAGCCTTTTTGTAGGGAGACAGACACCAGAATTGGTGGTATACAATAATGAAGACCTTTGAGAAATTCTGCATGTTCAGCTGAAGGAAAATAAATAAACCACAGCAGATGTGCTCCAGCTACTTCTGTGTAAAACACCAATTAAAAGAAATTTCCCTAGGTCACCATTCTTTTCAAAACAGCTTCTCAGGCAACAACCAGCTTTATTTACTGGTGGGCTTGGAGATGAGACGGAAGAGTAAGGAACCACACATATTGCTGTGCTAGCTTTCATGCTTGTTGCAGCAAATCTTTTGTCTGAAGCTTGCTAGGGAATGGAGGAAGTAGTAGATATTTGTATCTACAGGCAAAAAGAGTATGTTCTGTTTTCAGCAATATTTTTTTGATTAAGGTGTTTTATTGTGAGCAAGTGAATGTAATAGCCTGAACTATTCCCACAAAGACAAGATAATGCGAATCTTTCCAAGGAGCTGTTCCATGCTTCCAGCCATCTTTCACATCTTTTCCAGAGGAGTTTCATATCCTTTCTCATCCTCCAGTACCTGAGAACTCCATGTGTTCTAAATTTTTGCCTCGCTTTTTCATTCCTTAATTCAATACTGATTTCTCCATTCAGAGAAAATCCACACTCAAATAAATTTAGGGTCTGTTCCTCTGCTCATAGTTCTGTCTATCAGAAAACATTGGGAACTTGTCTTTTTGAACAAAATTCCAGAAATAATTACTAAATGAATCTGAGAAATCAATCTACACTCTCTCAGGCTGTCACCCTATTTCGGGTAAAAATTCATCTACATTTTCTCAAGCTCTTATCCCTGCTTCAGGTAATGTTCTTGTCTTGACCTCAGTCCCACCTCCTCCTAAATATAGGCTTAATTTAAAAATTGGCTAAAAAAAAAGCTTGGACCACAGCAGAAAGTGGAGGTAGAAAATTAAATCAATGATAGCAGAATTTCCAACTTTGATCCCTTTTGTGTATAGATTATATTATAATTACATTTTCACTACTTTTTTGCTTTCTCTCCTTCAGTGCTGGAACATTACCTGTCACATTCCGGTGTCTTGAAGAAAATCTAGGCATTGATAAGCGTGTAACAAGGTTTGTTCTTCCTGTTGGAGCAACTATTAACATGGATGGAACTGCCCTATATGAAGCTGTGGCTGCCATCTTCATAGCACAGATGAATGGAATTGAGCTGGATGGAGGCCAGATAGTTACTGTGAGGTTAGTTCAAAATACCTGTAGGCATTGTTTCTACAGACTGTAAATTATGACGCTTTGGGTTGTGTATCATCTTAGTAGCTATGGGATTCACGGTGAAATCCATGGATTTCTAATAATAATTTGCAAAGGGATACCATATACATAGGTTCTGTTCTCTGGTGACATGCTTTATCATTTGCAGCCTCAGTACATGCTGGTGGTGTTGTACACAGTTTTGCAGTGGGTAATACAACATTCTCTGTCCATTGCAATGACTTCTTTCATATAGAGAGGTGATACAAGTGATATGTGGGGCATTAACATTCTAGAAGGTATTTGTTTATATACAAGGGAAGAAAAAAATATACCAAAAATGTATCCATGTATTTATGTTTGCCAGTGCTTTTTCTATGACTTTGGTGAAGAACAAAGTGGACTGAGAATGCCCAGCTTGAGAATAAAATTGCCTGCAGCATGGTCTGGATACTCCCAGCCTTTTAATTTCTAACTCAGCAAATAATACCTTTAGGTTTTCTATATCAAGTTGTCCTATATAGGACTGAGCTGAATATCTGGAAGAACAGACACAGTAAAAATGGATAAAAGTGATTGAAGACTGATTACTGTAATGGAATTCTAAGACCGATTAGGTAGGCAGACCGATAAAAAACAGTAGCAAAGTTATGACTGCTGCAGCTAAAGTTGCTTTACAATGGAAAACTTGATGGACACCAGGCCTAACATTTTGAATAGTTAAAATGGAAACCACATGTGAAAGCTGCCAAGTTTGCCTTCTTCCTGTAGTTTTCACCCACCCACCTACCTTTCTTTTATTAAACCCTTTGAACACTAAAGAAACTCCTGCAAAGGGATGTCTAATTCTATGTTTCCTGCCCAGTTATACTTGTTCTACATTTTCCATTTCTTTACTTCCTCTCCTAACCCCTGAAATAGTAAAGCCAAGGTTTGTAAAAGGTTCAGGGTTGCTTCTAATGAGAGCAGTTGCATACTTGTGGCTAAGACTGAAAACAGTCATTTCAGAAATGCCACATATTAAATTAAATTAAGACCAGAGAAATTCAAGTCAGGAATCAGCTGTTGTCTAAGGGATTTGGTTGGCTTGAACCTGAGTTACTCCTGTTCCCCTCCTTAGTGGGATTGACCCATTAGCTCTTCCTGATGGCACCGTTCCAAGACTGGTGTAGTCAGCTTTATGACTCATGTTTACTAAACAGATGGCAACTTTGGGCTAACTATAATGAACCCCCTGATTCTCCTCTTGATGCAGTATAGCATTTTTGCTACAATACGTCAAGAACTGTCTCTTGAGGTGGCAATACAAATGAATGAAAGGTTATTGAGTTTTGTCCAACAAATCCAGTTTGTGATACTGAAGATAGACAAATGACCAAGACATAAACTTACAAAGGCAAAAGTTAGCCTTTGACCAGTCCTAGTTAATTTATATTGGTCATGCATATCCTCTGATTTCCTCTCTTCTTTGGGAGAGGGTGATCTTGGAAATGATAGCTAAGCCGGACTCTGGTTAGACCTAAACAGTGCTAGCTTCATTTCCCTGCAGGTCTCTAAGCACTGCTGCGTGAAGCATTTCCTTGCAGATGCTTGAGGAAATCAAGGGAGGAAACAACCTTACCAGTTTAGGACAGAAGAGGAGCTGGAAACATGTTCAGAGCCTGACAGCAGAGCAGAATACCCTGCCTGCATAGCTGCTGGACCTATCTGGGTGTTTAGTAGGCCAGGTTGCACTCTAACCCAGACACCTGAGAAACACACTGCAGCCTGGATTGTCTGCAGTCACCCAGCTACCTGTCAGATCTAAATCAGGCTAACATCCTTACAGATTAGTTCTGTGGCTAGCAGTGGAAGATTTCTCCCACAGAGACCTTCTGTGGTGGGAGCACTTTCAGATTTGTGGGGTACATCAACTAAAGTACAACCATGTTACTCATCTTGCCTCTTAAAACAAGGTAACTTTTCTTTTTTTTTTTCTTTTTCTTTTTCCTTTCCCTTTCCTTCTCTTCCTTATTTTTCTCCACTTGGCTTGTTTTCTGAGAAATTTATTTTCCATTCTTCGTATGAAGATTGCCCAGTGATGTTATTTGTTACAGCCTATGTCCTATTTTTGTACAAACATTTGGAGGATAGACATTTACTCTACTGGTCTTCATCAAAAAATAAAAGAGAAATAAACAAAGACAAGTTTGGATTTATGAAATAGGTGAATGTTCCTTTTTCATTTAGGGTGATTTGTATCTAGGGTTGGCACGCCACTGGCTTGTTCTGTGAGATTTTTGGAAACTAAGACTTTTACTATTCTGTAACTTGGTAATAACCACTTTCTCTCAGCCACAGCCTCACAATTTGCTCTTCAAGTACCATAAATAAACAGAAATGAACTACCCTGAAAGTTAAACCTGTGGCCACCAAATGTCAGGGCTGGGTGATCAAAACTTGGGATTCAACACTCTGAATGTGTTGGCAGAGCTCAGAAAAGAACAGCAGGTCAAAGACTTCACTGTCATAACCAACTTACTGAAATTAAAACTCTCAGACAACTGTTTTAGAACTCTCAGGAAAAAAAAACCAAACCCAGATCTAGCCTCTGCTAATAAATACTTTTAGAGAAGCACAATCGTGAAAACTACAGCTTGAGCTGAGCTATTTATCATGTAGTCATTAGTTTTCTGGGAAGAACTCATTAAAGAAAAAGACTTTCCTGATGATCACATGAGTACATGATGTAAGTGTGTGTTCCTCTTGATGCTACCCCCATTTCACTTTTATTTTTGCAGTTTGACCGCCACCCTTGCAAGTGTTGGAGCTGCCAGTATTCCCAGCGCGGGACTGGTCACTATGCTTCTGATCCTCACTGCAGTGGGTCTCCCTACCCAGGACATCAGTTTGCTTGTTGCTGTTGACTGGCTTTTGTAAGTAGTGCTGACTCCTCTGTTGAGTGCAGAAAAAAAGTAATGATGTAATGCTTTCTATAGTGCCTTTCAGGCCATGATCTTACAGAACTATAATACTCTGTTCTACAGATGAGACAAGGAAGGAAATAGGCTATTTGATGAAGCAGGAGACACTGAAAGCAGCCTCTCTGTTCATACAAATTGTTACATTGCTATTGAATCAGTTTCTGTGAGGCAGGGATCTTGTAAGAACTTTGGGGACAGGCTTGTATATTTTCTTCCTCCTAATGATGCCTCTCCATCACAGACATAGCTCAAGGGCACTTTTCTGATCTTTGCTTTCCTGTTTCTGTTTCTTATAGATCTGGTCTAAAATTAAGGACGAAGGGTGAAAATACAAGTTCCATCAGGATGTTATCAGCAAGTTACAGGGTGATCTGGGCATTTGTAATATCAAATGTTTTATGCTCATAGTGGGGAAAGTCTATTTCTTTTTGTACATAAGAAAAAAAACTGTTCTAGAGCAGGATATGAACCAAAGACAAATAAGAAAGCAAACTAAAAGACAGAAGGTAATTCCCTTTGAAAGACAGCCACTATTTTTCCAGAACTTGAGATCGAAGTTCTTCAGTGACATTGCTGGTCCTCTGGCAAGAAAACAGCTAACTATGGTATTCTAAGGCTTTTGTTCTTCAACATTTGAATATAGAAGCTGTAAATACAAACAGAGCATACACCAAGCCACATCGTTTCTTGTGCTGTCATTTGACAGCAGGTATATCTTTCTGTCACCTGTGCAAAGCTGACAGCAACTTAGTCCTCTAAGTTGTACTGTTCTCTAGAGACTTTTATATTGTCCTGTACTGCTGCAGCACAGTATGTTCTGGTCAACAACCATCTCTCCCTAAGATTCTTTCATGTAGTAAAGATGTATGTTTCTCTTGTGCCAGGCATGGTGCCCAGAAGGGGAGCTGTAAGTGCCACTCCTTATTATTTGTGCATTTCCTCCTACAGTAGCAGCCTCAGCTGCCTGCTTGTGGTAGCTTTCAGTCTCAGATGCACTACTAAAATTAAGCAAGAAGAAATAGCAGAGTTGAGTATGTGAAGATAAAATAGAATTTTTTTTTTCTGTCATTATGCTTTGGCTTTTTGAAAAGAATTCAAGAGCTCCGTCAATCTTCTGACCTGCATTTTGAATCTGCTGCTATACTTATAACCTATCTCGTCTGTAAGAGTTGTGAAGAACACCTTGTATCTTTGATTTCTGCTCCAGAGAAAATGAAAGAGGAATTTACAGCTTGGGAAGGCAAAGGGAAAAGATGACTTACAAGATTTATATGTAACTGAATATCATGATATCGTGACTCGGAATGGTGAAACGAGGGAGGGTTCAGTAGTCAGAGTACAGCTGCTGTGATATTCTGTGGGTTTACTGTGTGTATGAGGTCACGGTCAAAATCAAGAAAGCAGCATAAGATCCTGCAGCCAGGAGGAGCAGAGTGAGGTTGGAGGTGCATGCTCATTTAAAATATGTTTTTGTTGGCGGTTAAAGCAAGGCAAATAGGTAGGTTTCTGCAGCTGGTAGGAGGATGTTCAAGAGGAGCCTGTGGTTTATTTGGTTGGGGTTTTTTTTTTTTGTTTTTTTTTTTTTTTTAATATTCTTCTGGTCTGAGAAGCTCTGCCCATACTAGCAAACCTCAGAGTTGTAAGTTTATCAGCAGTCTTATCCACTAGTAGGTGTTGCATTTCAGGCCCAGCTTCAGCTAGCTCATCCAACCCAGTTTAGGAAATAAAACTGTCTGTATTGTGGAGACAGGCAAAATGACCTTTCAGCATGAACGGTTGGGGCTGGATCCTTCTGGCCTAACCATCAGCAGTACAATTGCAGCATGATTCAGAATTGAAAGGTAGCAGGGAAAGAGATAAAAAAGGAGATGAAAAGCTCTGTGTCATGTTAATAGAAAGTTAATAGAAAGTTTGTTGGTGCCAGTGATGTGCTAATTAATGTATGTTTCAAAATCTAATCGCTTTATTCTCCATCTTCAGTGGTAGTGTTGTGGTAGCCACAATGATCCACAGAGGTGGGTAAGGCAATGCCGCCAACATTGCTGATGTTAAGAAAAAGCACACAAGGCAAATTTTGAGCAAGCTTTTGGGCACACAAACCGGACCTAAAGAATACCTGAAATGAAAGGTCATAAAAGGATATTTTCTTTACTTACAAACATTGCCTTCTGCCATTTCTTTACATCATCAAATATTGTTATAGCAATATTTCTATGAGAATGTAGAAGAGAAAGTTAATGAAATATTTAACACCCAATTCCAGATACTTTTCTGGAAACAGTGTGCAAATGCAATCAGCCACGTAGGAATATTTTGCATAGATCTTTATAACATTTCAATTCCAGATAATGCAAGCTTTTAAAAAATACCCTACTCTCTGATGTTTTCAATATCTCTGATGAAAGAAGATATCAGAACATCAATTATTTCTACAATACTACCATAATCTGAAGCTGTGGTCTTAACCAAAGCCAGTTTTGCAGGATTTGGTCATGGTGTTTGATTATCCTTAAACGTGGCATTCTGTTCTCTAAATTGGAGCCAAACATTTTCTGGGTAGATTTCTTCTCAAGCCTCTCCAATATGTAGAGATTAGGTTGCTCAGTGCTTCCCCCTCCCACGTGAACATGTGAGCTCTTTCACCAGGCAAGTTTCCCAAGATTTCCCAGCTTTCATAGTTTCTTGGTTTAAAACTAAGCACAACACAGCAGTGACATTTAATAGGACAGTAATTATATGCCAACAGCTGGAATAAAATCAGCTCCTTTTGCTGTAGCCAGAAGCTGGCTACTTCCCAAATGTGAGACTGACAAGCTTAGCAAATACCATAGCACAACTTCAAAAATAGTGAAGAGAGAGGAATTAGAGAAAATGGGCTTGGACAGCTTATCCAGCATTTAAACCTTCATTCAGTAATTCAGAAGGAGACTGCTTGAGTTCTGACCTTGTTCCTTGACTTGGAACTAAATTCAGGATATTCAGAGCCAGGTGACACCTGGATCTTATGAACAGGACCTTATATAAATTGAATTAAACTATAAAAAACAGGAGCTCTTTCCAATAATGACAAAAAGGTAAGGCAAGTTAAACATGTCACCTGGTCTTTGACTAAGCAGGTGTGCTAAGATTTACTTCCCAGTTATTCCAAAGCCCATTCTTACCAGATGTTGTGTTGGCTTTTGAGAGAAAACTTTGACTTTCAGTCCCGTTATTCCTCTCAGAAGCTGTTATGGACAATGAAGAAGTAGCTGCATTGGTGCAAGTCATTTACTAGACTGCAACTTTCCTATATTGGTTTTATTTACATCATTTCAGCATAGTTGGAATTCATTGGCTGGTTGTTTTTTTAACAAAAGAGTAAATACAATCTCCTTTGTTCTTCATAGGGCATTCTTCGGCCCAAAAGGGTTCAGTGGCACTTCGCTGTTGATTCCTGACAGCCAAGATTTGTTTCTTTCTGTTGTAAGGAACTTACTTATTTACTTCAATTTGTACACTATAGCATGTTCTGCAGCAGTGTGCAAGTCGTATCACTGGATCTCTTGGCTGGTAGTACATGCATATGGGCTGGAGCATCTCTTCAAATGACCCTTTCGGAATTTGAATTATGCCTCGATTATATTTCTGTAACCTCTTCACCTTGTTTTGTTTTTTTTTTTGGCATCCTATACTATCCCTCCATCGTCTGGCATCAGTGAATCCTTTCAAAATTTAATACCACTCATAGCTTTTTGTGGAGCTATATTGCTGGGTTCAGTGTATTTTATAGATCTTAACTGAAAAATACACTCAGAAGGTAATATTTTCCTATCGTGCCACTCTGACCATGTTTAAGAGTATTTTCTCTTCACAGGCATGGATAGAGAACTGGATAAAACATTGAATTTGTGTGGAGCAAAACTGGGATGCTGTTATAATCCTATGAGTTATTGGTTTGTTTTTCAGGGGGATTATAATAGTTTAGGGTTTGTTTGATTCTTTTTTTCTTCTGGATATTCTTCTGATGACAAAAAAAACCCAAGAAAACAAACAAGAAAAAACTGCTTGAAGTAAGATATTATACCACCAACTCCATGTATGTAAGAATGATAATGTAGAGAAGGAAAGGAGAAACTTGAAAGGGAATACAGTTCTGTAGCTGGGAAAGGCAGATTTGAAGATATTTAGAGTAACAATGTTAAAAAGGGCTCAAAAGTTTGTATGGCCATGAATAGTTATGTGTAATGAATGCTTATCAGTTTGATATTTATATAATGAGGCTACTTGTTTTTCTCAGTGTTCTACAGGAGAAGATGCCACTCAAATCTAGTATCAGAAATACTAGAAAGGTTTTTTTCAAATTAATTGCTGTCACAGGAAGTGAGATCTTACACGCTGGCTTTTCTACCACTTGGCAAATGTCCACATTGTTCAACCTGCCCGTTTTGTGTAAACGAGCCTTCATGGGTATACCTCTGAGAATCAGTCAGTGTAATTGCCTCTCTGACCTACCTGGGAAAGCTGAACTTGGTTGCTGCAGTAGCTTTAAATTGCAACCCTCAGTCAAAAGTTTTTTACGAATCTTATGTTTAGTTCAGTTATGAAGAGGTGAATTAGATTGTAAATTATTTTGGCATGTGTAAACCTGCTGACAGATAGAGCCAAACTCTGAAAACAAAACAGGAGAAAAGTGGCATGTCTGTCCAGTGGCATCCTGTCCTGGAAGCGTGAACACATTTCTTTGTTATGAAGCTTGTGAACCTCTTTTGGCACCCTCCCACACTGAGGGGCACTTGTTACTGTAATGCTGTCTCAGGCTCATAGTTCTGTGGGCCATGACCTATATTTGGTTGGCTCTGATGCCAACCACTGGCATACAGTAGTGTGAGTGGGCATTCTGCCGACCATCTGTAAAGATGGTGCCAAGATAAGAGCTTTGATGGCCTGAACCTTACAGATATATTTCAGGCTTTTTTCCACACACCCCCTGTCACAGTTTAGGGTCAGGGCAGCCCCTTAGACCTATAACAGACTCTTGCTGTTAACTCCCTTCCCTCCCCAAAGGGAAAGAGAAGGGAATAAGGGAGAGAGACTTAGTGATTAGAAAAGGAAACTAGAACAGCTTGAATGATAATAATAAAAATGGATTATGTACAAATCTATACAGAACCAGTATCGAACCCAACCCCCCTGATGGTAATGACATCACTGTCACCACTGGTGCTGTGGAGCAGGCACGGGAGTTCCCAGCCAGGGCCCTGCAGCAGACGGGAGCTGTGTTCAGGAGATGGATTCTGGTACCGGGTTCCGGAACACACCGATTGGGATCGAAGGCAGAACAGAGAGAGTCCTCCTTGGATGCTTTGAAGAAGGAACAAAAAGAGGACTTGAGCCAAGCCAAAAAAAGCTGACAAAGCTGTTCAAGAGGGGAAAAGAGCCTGGGAGTCCCCAGAGAGATGGCGAGCAAGCTAGCAAGCAAACAAAACTAGCAAGCAATCAAACAAAACCAAAACTAGCAAGCTAACACAACCTATAGACCATCCCAATCCCTCTGCTTTATACCGAATATGACATCTATGGGCTGGAATCCCTCGTTGGTCAGTTCGGGGTCACCTGCCCTGTCCCCTCCTCCCTGCAGGTGCTGCCTTTCACTTTCCTGCACCCCGCAATGTGATACGCAAGATCCAGCAGTAGCCTTGGTCTGCACACCCATCCTTGGTAGTGACTCTGACCATGGGGTGTTCTCACTGCCAGCAGCAGACACTGCCTGGGAAAATGCTCCTGACTGCAGACAGTGCAGACAGTTAGAGGAACTGAGCTGAAAAGTAAAATCACTGAACAGAATTAGTTCTGTTCTCACTCAAACCAGGACAACCCCCACACACACATACTTGCTGAGAATAAAGGGAGAGGCTGTTTGTTAATCTGTCCAGAAATGAGAACACTTCATCAGATCCAAAATTCTTTTCTCTGGCTGCCTTAATTTCAGTACTCCAGTAAATTCAGATTAAAACAAAGGCCAGTGATGTGGGACTGACACCCTGACATTGAAACCTCCAGTGCCAGATGCAGGCATTGGGGAGATCTCAGTCAAGCACAGCTCTGCAGTTTGGCTGTGTCTCTAGTGCAGGCTCTTTGCCAAAATCCCTGAGTATGAACAGCTGGGACATGAGAGTTTGCACATCCTCCCTGTCTGAACAAGTCCCCTGGGAAAGCAGGCATTTTCAATTTCACTTGAAAGCTCCCATCTTTCTGTTTGAAAGATGCACTACATTTTCTGAGATAAATGCAGTAACTGTAACGTTAACAGGGTTGCTATGTCCTACTTTTTCTTTCTCATGCCATTCACCCTCTGCCTTTTCATTCTTTTGTAGGGACCGGATGAGAACATCAGTCAATGTGGTGGGGGATTCTTTTGGTGCTGGCATTGTCTACCACCTTTCCAAGGCAGAACTTGACACCATTGATTCCCATCATAAAGGGCATGAAGACATTGAAATGACCAAGACTCAGTCAATCTATGACGACATGAAAAATCATAGGGAAAACAACTCAAACCAATGTGTTTTTGCAGCTCACAACTCAGTCATAGTAGATGAGTGCAAGGTACCTTTCACATTTATGGATATTGAGACATGTATATAGCACTGCATGCTTTATCTTATTTTTTAACCTGCATGTATTTTTCAAATCCTTCTGCAAATAACAATGTGACAACAAGGTCCATGAACCCCAGACAATTTGAATGAGTTTGAGCAGTTCAAAAGATGGTTTTTTTTGCACTCTTCATAAAAGTTGTCTTTTGAGGGGGAAAAAAAATCATGTACATGTTTACATATCGAAGGCAAGAGGCAGCGTATTATGGAATATGCCAAGACGCAGAGAATATGGCATCACCTTCTGTGGACATTTACTTAATTTTTTTATGGCAACAGAGAACTTAATTGCCAACCCAGATGAAGGATAGCTGCAATTCAGATACAGGTGTTGTCATTTGCTGACTGCCTTCCATGATATGCTGTTCAGAGATGGACGTGTTGAATGCACTTTAGCATCAGAACGCTCCTGCACTCATACAGCATGCTTACGCTTTGCTTCCGTCATCGTTCCTGCATCATTAAGACACAACCATCGTATTCTCTCTCTAATCCTTGCTGTAACTAACGTGGATTATTAATAGTAAAAATAACATCTTGATCAGAGCAAAGTGAGCTTGAGAAACCCCACCAGCTGAATGAGAATACAGTTGGGGAAGGTAGGGGTTAAAAGTTTTCTCAGCATCTACCACTAGGATGGGGCAGTTTAAAAATCAAAGGAGAGTTTCTGAAAAGGAGGAGAAAGAGAGTGAAACAAAGTGGAGCTTTTAATTTCCTAGTCTTCCTTAAAATTTATTAATACACTGATCTGATCTTCTACACTGTCTATCAATACAGTGAATTTGCCAGTGAGCCTCCCTTAGTCGCTTATCCAGACAGATTCTCTTGCATTTTCCAGTTACCACAATGGAGCCAGCATCTAACTCTCAATGCCTACACTTAAGTCCAGTAGCACATCACCATTTACATTAGAAATATAAGTTCTGTTCCATCACTTTAACCTGTCTCCTGCCTCACAGGAAGTGTTCTATAGAATGTATTTTTTTCTAATGCTTGCTTCTAGATAATGTTATGCCAAATCTGAATTTCCAGGGGACAAAGTAATACTGAATTCAGGATACAGAAAAAAAAAATCTTATAATCATTTTTTTTCCAAGAATCTTCCAAGTTTTCAATAAAATTGTTCTTTAAAATGAAAAACATTTTGTTCTAATGTAGCTCTCCCCTTCCTCTTCTGAACAACTCTTTCTCCATGAGAAAAATAAAATAAAAAAAAATAGAAAGAGAAAGAGAATACCTGCTTACACATAAGAAAAGATTCTAATTAATTTATATTTCTCAAAAAAGGAAACGATACAGAAGAGATAAAAATGTAAGGGGAAAAAAAGAAACGAGAAGAAAGATCTCATTTGATGAAAGACTTTTTTCTGTAAAAATAGAACACGCACACGCACATGTTTTGGTTAACTTCTTTTGGAACTTTTGGAAAACTGTTTTTCAATTAAATAGGCTATGCTGGTTTTAGTGGGTTTAAGACCAATTCAGCTACCATATATCAGTCCGAATTTGTTTCATGGAGCAGAATGCTGATAATTTTATCTCCTCCCATTTTCAGATTTGCACAGAGATCCAAGTCAAGCTAGAAGGCAGTAGCCCATTGATGCAATACTCACTGCACTTTTTTTTTTCTCCTTCAGTTTCTTTTATGACTTCCTTTAGCTAAGGCAATAGCCGACCTCAAAAACATGAATTAATGATGTGGTATGTCCTAAATACACACTTAGATTAAAATTTGGGACGAGTGATTTATAAGTTAGAAATGTTTGTCTTTTTTCATTTAGTTTTGCTCTGCTTGTGATCTCATTTTGCACTTTTAAACTCATGAAGAGAGCCAGGGTTTGCTGGATTGAGCACAAGGCTGACTTTGAGTAGGCCACTTGTCTTGTCTACATATCTGTCTTCAAGCTGCCATAAGGATGTGATGTTACAGTCTACTTTATAAACTATGATTATATGCTGACATTCACAAAAATTCTGGATCGTGTTGAAGTGGTCTGCAACTCCCAAGTGTTAGAGTAGCAAAAGCAGCAGACTGTAGGATTTGGGGTTTCACAACAGCCAGATGTTAGATCTGCAGGGACATCTCTTTATCCTGTCAGAAGCACTTGTGGGTTGAAAAGCTCACTGCAACTCTGGTCAGAATTTGGAAAAGCTGATCTACTAGCATGCCCTTTCTATTTACTTTCTGTAATATAGCCCATGTATGATGATAGTAGTTTATAATTTTGCATGGTTAATGTATGTTTTTAATTAGCAGATTCCATTTATATGGGCATAGAGTGTTCGTTATTGCACAGTATTTTTGTATTTTTTTTTATTATCATATTGCACATGATTCTGTGAATTTCATTTCTGAATAAGCTGTTCATTCCTGTATTTACGTGTTTCCTCCTTTCAATTATCTAAGAAAAAGCTTGACTTTGTTTCAAAAATCAGTGCATTTTGTCATATTTCCATGTCCCAATGCTTCCATGCATCCAGTTTATCCAACATGGGGAATTTCAGCTCTGTCTTTAAGTTTTCATTTGAAGCTGAGGATGTTAACTTGCAAGGTAAGTTAGGACAGTGAGACATTTATAATTATATGACAGGTTCTCTCACATTTATAAAGAACTAGATCACTTCTGTAAATTGACACTTTACCTTTTCTAAATTTTTTAAGTCATTTGGCTGAACCTATCTTCCTTGAAGCATGGTTTTATTCTATTGATTTGTGGGATGCAACATACTGGCCAGTGTTTACTGTGAGTTGGTAGATCACTGTAAGTTTTCTACCATACTTAAAAACTAAACATTTGAGTACGTATCTTTATAGGCAAGAGTGATGTATTGCTGTACATTGTGTGAGACAAACATAGCATTACTATGAATTTTTGGTCTGACCTATAGTCAGTATCTTTCACTACATTGTTAGAAATGATGGTGTGACGAAGCATACTTCCACAGGATATCTTCTCCTGCCTTTCTTTAAAGGCAATCTAATTGTAGGTGAGTTTGTGCAGATCTGGGTTATTCTGGCCTTCCATATTTTTAATGTCCTTGGATCAAGTATCCTGCTTTGCTAAGGAAATACACTAAAAAAAACCCAAACTTTCTATATTAAAAAAAAGGTATGTTTTCTAAATAGTCCAGAGAGAGCAATAGAAGATAGAAAGGAGTAGAATCTGAAACATTTTATTAAAAAAAAAAAAAAAAAAAACGCCAAAAAAAAAAAGCCAAACAAGAACAAGCCAACAGTAAAGGCTAAGAAAAGGCTCATGTTTTCTAGTCCGTAAAATAAATGAAGAGGAGTCTCACTATTTGGGAGTGTTGTGAATGCTGAATAAATGCATTTTACATCTGTAATAAGACATGGTGTATGTAATTCCTGTAATTCATTATATTCCATGTAAAACTCATGACTTTTCTTGTCAAGGTGCCTTGGCCTTTAAGTCAGCTGTTGATGATAATTACTTGCAGGTAACACTGGCAACCAATGGCAAATCCGCAGACTTCGGTGTTGTTGAAGAAGAGCCTTGGAAACGTGAAAACTAAGGGAAGAGATTCCTAGCTCCATCTTTAATAAGCCCTGAAGCTATCTTCTGGCAAAAGATATCCCCGTTAAAGAAGATTTCTCTTTTTTCTATTTAACATCTACAGTTTCTGCTTACTTAATTTCTAAACTGAAACTTAGCAAAGATCTCATCAAGTCATTGTAGTGTCTTTGCCAAGAAATGATCCATAACCATCTGTCTTCCTTGTGTTACTTTTTGGATGATGCAGCTGGAGAATATTCCATGCAGTGCAATGTGCTCTTGCCCGCCTCCCCTCTCGTTCAAGACACAGAGAATGTAAATGCTGCAAAATGGGAAGATCAAAGTGCCAGTATGGTTCACTACAGGGACTCAGGGTCACAAATACAAGAGAAGCATAACGCCACATAAACCTTCAAGTGTTTTGGTGACTCTTGTGGCATACCTGATCTATTTAGCACTGTATGGCTAAAATATCTTTTGAAAATGTCCATAAAGATTTCTATCTGTTTTAATAATAACAAGCACTGTATTTTTGTGCCTAGCTGTACTTTAAACTGAGCTTAGATCCGGGGGCAAGATTAATGCACAGACATCAATAAATTATCCCAGACAGTTTGTTAGATGAGAACAGCCAATGCTTAGAATCAAGACAAGACCTTAGATTTGTATGTGCATGTGATGTGTTTTTATTAGCAGTCCCGGGGCAGGTGCAGCCTTAGGTTTACTATGGGGCTGTGCTGCTTTGTGGCTGCAATGCATCATATAATACAAAGCAGTATCACTGCAGTGGTGGCAGTTCCTTCTCTAAATCTATACCTGACGTACAAAATACAGATTGCCATGGGTTTAGTTATGCTGTTAATCAAAGTAGCACCTTACTATTCACCCTGTTCCACTGGTGTCAGAGAGACTCCTCATGTGGACAGGACTACTCAAGTAAGACGCTACTAAGATTGATCACAGATCTCATGATTGAGTACTTGATAATGAGCTGTAAACAAACTCTGAATCTATTACTCTAAGAAATTGAGAGCTTTTGAATGTGACCATCAGTAGCATTTGGTATAAAATGAAAGTCATCTTTCAAGCATATATTTCATAGAATGGCTAAATCCTGAATTCATTGCTAATCCAAATTCTATGTAAGGTTAATGGGCTTTGGTCAGGGTTAGGACTGAATGAAGAATAAAGCAGCAGTTTAGTATTTAGACCAGTACATTGCCCAGTACATTCATCTCTCTCTCTCTTTTGCAGAGTAACAGTTCATGTAACTCTAAAGACAGAGAAATGTTTTTCTAGAGCACATGGCATCTGAATTAATGACATGGTGTTTTGTCAGCATAGTATGGCTGACTCATCCTGTCAGAAGAAATTACAGTCACAGTAATCGCCCTGTGAAATGTTTTTTAAGGTGCTTGTTAATACTCAGCAATTTTAAGACACTGGTGAGTGCCATTATACTATTAGCAATGTTTTGTAGCAAAGCTGAGCCACGTGGTCTTGGGAGGTTCCACCCACAGATCAAGCTTTCTACAAT
Organism: Chloroceryle aenea; assembly: GCA_013399075.1. Lineage (NCBI taxonomy): Eukaryota > Metazoa > Chordata > Aves > Coraciiformes > Cerylidae > Chloroceryle > Chloroceryle aenea. Next base: position 96,943 of record VWZY01001620.1, on the reverse strand, counting down.
TTTTGGGGGAGCTTTCAGAGGTTCTCTGAATGAATCAGAATATGAGCATACAGTGAACTTAAAAAAGGCAGAAAACAGAGTTGAAACATTTATGGAAATAGACCATTCAGTGTCTGTACTCAGACCTGTCATGGGTTTAAACAGGAATCATGTTTTTAACTGAAGAGTAGTATTTGGCTCTGTCGAAGCTATTAATATATAAATATCATCTGCTTCTGCTCATTTGCATTCATATAAGTATCTCCAAAAGTGCACATCAACCTGAGCCAGCCAAGTCTATTTGCATGATTAATGATGTGCAAGATCAAGTCCGTTGTCAGAGTATTGCTCATTTAAGCATTTCTTGTCATGAAATATTTTTCTTGCCATTGTATTTTTGTCCTCACTTGCATGCCATGGCTACGATCCTAAGCAAAATGGCCTGTGGAATTGAACAAATATTGAGCCACTGTGAATCCTGTAGACCTCTAACACATATTGGAGGTGGAGACCTTTTCCAGAGGCCTCCTGATGCATCTTAAGGATTTTTTTGTGTGTGTGAGGGAAGGACTTGTAAGATATTCAGAGAAGTGATAGGTAGGTTGTCATCTTCAGTCACTGGTATTAACATAGCCAGAGTTAAACTATAGCTAGCTGCTGCTGCTCCCAGTTTGCATTCTAAGACATTTGTACCACTGGGTTACGTGCCAGAAAAGTGCCTGGATAGTAGTTCTATATCCAAGAATAACGCACAGTGTTTGCCCCTGTTTGTATCCAGCATCTTTACTGCAGCGGTTTCTTAGGAGCAGCCACACCAATTGCTTGCCTTGAAAGTAGTTTTAGGAAACTAGTCTGTACACTTTTAGCTGTCATTTGAAAACATTTAGCAGTTGGAAACAAATAGCAGTGCCAGCAACATGTGACTAGGCAGCTCCACAAAATTCCATATTGAGAAAGACTTAGAATATGCTTACACTTACCCACTTGGGATGTACTGTCCTTTGAAGAGTGCTTGTTTGGATGGACACTAGTGGAGGAAGGAATTAGATGCTAGAGAAACCTCACCCACATGAAAGAGAATAAATTTGGGTCTTTTGATAGGACTAGAATAGCAGACTGTGATTTTAAAATAGTAATTCTGTAGATACAGTAACTCAGGGATGTATCAAAAGATAATTACAATGGTATTTCTTTGTTTAAATGTGGAAGAACTGTTGGCTTTGGTATGCTCCTCTCCTTTAAGCCTGACTGAAAATTTAATATAGTGTTATTCCAGCACAGCACTGCATTTAACCATCAAAAAGCTTTCCATTTCTCTGGGAAAATGTAACTCATTCTTGGCTTGCATTTCTTGATTTGCTCATTCCACATGAGGCTGGGTTGCTACTTAACTAAATAAACAGAAAATAATCCAGGGACCAGCCACTTCAGCTAACACAAGGTTCACGTTTCAGCAGGCAGTGCTGGTTACTGGCCAGTCTCCTTTTAGTTTCACGAGGAGCCTTGATGCATTAATTTGCATCTGGCAAATTTTTGCATTTGTTTGCAGCGCTGGGGTGGCAAGTTAAAGGAAAAGCACGTCGGAAAGTGATTTGTTTCCAGTGTAGTTCCTAAACAAATTAACGTTTATTTCTACTTCATCTTGTTTGCTGCTCTTCTCCCAGTTCCCTACACCCTTGTCTGTGTAACTGTGATATCCTTTGCCCTTTGGATTGCTGACAGCACAGTGGCACATGGAAAAGTTCAGACCAGGCAAAGACTCAGTTAATTGCATGCTTAATTAAGTACGTGTTTATGCATTTGCTTTATGCATTTACTGCTGAAGCTAGGTCAGCATTCTCTGAGTATCTGTTCATTGAAACTAAAGCACACTGTATGTTAAAACGACATAAGAGGTGGAGCACTTTGCTGCTGAATTTGCTTCTTCGTTGCTTCCCTTAGAAGGCCAAGGCAGCACCAAGCATTGTAAGAAATGTGCATGGGTCTTATACACAAAGGTGCTTCAAATAGGCAGGGGATAAGCCATTTGAATGATATTATGGGATGTTCTCCTTCCATTGAATCAGTGAGAAACTCAGTATGACTTTGTGTTTGCTGTAGTAAAACCTGTGCCTGCTATGTTCTGACTACATGAAAGCCCCACTGAATCCTATGGGAGTTGTGGGCTTCCAGGAAACGTTGACTCCCTTCCAGCCTCCATTAAGTTATAAGACATTTCACAATCCCATCCTAGGGAATCGTCTTTGTCTGATCTTTATAATGGCGTTGATTATCACATCCAAAATATTTCTGCCAAGATGCTTCTTTTTTTGCCTAATTGTTTCAATGTCCAGCAATGAATTTAAAACAGCACCAAAAAAAAAATAAAAAAAATCACTATCATCACATTTTTTTCCATTTCTTCCCTGAGATACAGCTGATCTTCATTCTTTCTCAAACCACATGGAATTCCAAACTTGGTGCCATTTTAAAATGTAAAAGTAATAGGGATTTCTGATTTGTTTTCCATCACTCCCAGGGTCATTATTTTTCCAGCATTAGATACTGAGAAGAGCAGACTGTTCATCCAAGAAGCTGCAGCAACAGCATTGAACAAATTTGTTCTGGCAACTGCCTGGATTTTCTTTGCTTCCTTGCCTTCACTTGTGTTGTTGCAGCCTTGTTGTAGCAACACAGCAGCAATCGCACAAATCCCCCAAACCATAGACAGTATTAAACCTCACCTCTGACATTCACTTCTGGAATTATCTTTAAAAAGGTTCTGAGCTTTAGTATGAGGCTCAGAAGAATCCTTTTGTGGAGATGTAAAGGTATAACTGTTTCTCACTTCATTAAGTTCCATTCTTCTACTTTTATTGCTGCATTTGAGTTAATTTACAGAAGGATAAATAAGGGTACTTTGTAAAAATGTACTGTAATATTATTCTGTTATGAGCCAGAAAACCATCCTTGATTTTGTTACTGTGACGTCTAAGGCCACGATTAAGATTTTTTTCCTGTCAGTTATGATGATAGGTGTATAGTCCAGTGGGACAATTCATCTCGGATATAATTCACCATGTAAGACTTTGTCAAAGCTGCTGTTCCCGGAAGAAAGCGCTCTCAGGAAGAGGAGCTATTTTCTTCTCTCCAATCATATTGATGATTTTGAAGGAAAAATATTTACCCAATTTCTTTTGTCTGAATAATGATATACAGAGTGTAGCTATGTAGAAAAATGTATTAAAAAAGAGGAAATGGAATACTGAAGTGTCAAAGAAGGCAGCCATGGATTCTCCATGGTTTTTTTGAAAGCGTTATGTTCTTGCTCACAATTTACCTGAACCAATGTATTTAGTGCATAGTCCTTCCAAAGTCAGTGATCTTTTCCTGAATAGACACCAAGGCTATGTCTCTCCTTTGTTCTCAGACAAAGCACAGGCTCTGCTGTTCTGGACACCTATGGCAGGACTCCTGGTAAAGTCCCCAGCAACGGTCCCTGGGTACAGACTGTAAGATGGATGCCTGCCTCACTTTTTCTTCCTGATGTAGTCTGATGTTCAGTTGAGATCTGTTGGTATTGATGAGTCAAACTGCTGCTGATGCCCAGGTGCTGGTAATTCCTCTACTTCTTGTATCAGTGGGCTCCCTAGCATATGGCTCTGATGAACCACCCCTCGCCATCCCACCATCCCAGAGACATCTTCCCCTCCTCTGGGAAAACCTGGTGACTTCCCACTCCCAGGTTGACACAAATCCTAAAGGATAAGGTGATTGTGCAGTTGCAGCTCTGAGTCTTACAGAAAACTCGGTCTCCAAACATTGAAAAAGCCTAGAGCATGCAGCTGATCCACTGATTGCTAGTCCAGGATGTCAAGAGCCAACAGGTTTATGCAGGTTTTGGGGAGGCAAAAAGACTTGTGAGATTTCTCACTTTACCAAACCTTTGATCCCCTTTCACTTCTAACTGCATTCTGCTTCAGAGCCAACGCTGATCGATGCCGGAGTGTCCAGTCCCTCTAGTCTGATTTGTCAAAATTCAGGAGTCCTGCAATTGTTTTTAATGATGTTCTGTGATGCACGCCATTAAACAGAGGGAAACTGTCAGAAGCAGCATCACATAACCTGGATTGTCTGGTATCTGTATATTGCTTTGTACATAAATAGTATGGTTTGCAGGGATTTTTGTATAATTCTTTTGTATATTTTTTTTCTGCAGTTTTTCAAAGACTGTATGCAAACTGTGTTTACAAATTAATTTTGCAGTCAGTATTGTAGATTATTGCATTTCCACTTTCGTGTTTTGTGTGGGCTTGTGAATTCTTGTGTACTACAGGTTGTCCTTCCTTCTTAAAGACAATTGCATATGCTTCCATCCAGCATATCATACAGTGATATGATATCCTGCTCCTTTCTTAAATATATCCCATTTTCTATGATCTGGTGTGAACTCCAGCTGGTAAAATGCATGAGAAAAAGCTAAATATGAATTTATATTGCTAAGTATATGCTCAATACTGATTTAGTTATTAATGCAGATTTTAGGGGTTTGTACTTGTTCTCTGGAAACTGCAGTGTAGACTGAACTAAATTACCTAGTATCTGTCATTTACAGACAAACTAGTATTTTCTTATAATGTTTTCTATATGACCGTATAAGGTAGGGGGATAATCCTTTAAGGGTGGTCTGAACCTTAAAACAAAACCAATTTTCTTATAACGTTTAGATTCAATGAAATATTTTTGTGTTATGTTTAGTGATGAATTATAAACAAAGCACAAAATGCAAGAAGCAAATAGGAATTTCAAGATGTCCTTAAATGCTGCAGTTCATTATGGAACAATGTTATAATAATCTGAACAATCGTCTAGATTGACTGTCTTGGGCAACTGTCCCTCATTTTTGTCATTTTTCCTGGTGTTAATTTTGCCATATCCTTCATTTCTTTCTTAGAATCTGATCATGCATAATTGACTGACTCAGAACACAGTTTATAGAAAACTGGAGATCTGGGGAGGCAAAAAATAGGTTATCAGGTACCCAGTCTGCCTTGCTACATAGAGTACAGGGTGTATGACTTCAGCTTAGGGAAAGAGTTCATGATTTGGCCACCTACCTTTGCCTTCTTGAAAAGGGACCAACAGAACCAACATGGGACCAGTGTAATTGGTTAACATCAGTACAAATACCTCCTGCTTGCTTATGTGTTCTAAAGAGAACAACCACTGTATTTTTTGACCAGGACAAGTGAGAGCTGCTTCTCTGTTATGGTCATCAGTTCCCATTAGGCAAATACCTGTTGGCATGAAGGCTGCGGCTAGAATAATTTCTGTTTAATTAACAAGGAATTGTTTTTAGAGGAATAAGAGCAAATTAATATAAATATTCATAACAATTATATCACAAAAAAAAAAATAAATCTTTTATGGCCTGCTAGCTCTTTGACTGTGATTCAAAACAAATAAAAGCTTGGATAGCAAGTACTGCTGTCCCAGTGTTACTGGGTAGCTCTTCTATGGGGCCATGTTATTTTGCTGAGGTGTTGAAGACTAAATTTCTAGTAGATATACTTGTAGGAAGTGTGTGGATAGACCCTTGTATTTTTCATCTGTTTCTTGTATTTTAAGTCAGATGTACAAGGTATTATCTTAATAAGAACTGCAGGTAGAGTAGTGCTGAGTTACTAATAGCTGTACAACATTATTGATACCGGGTTTGACTTTATGTTGAAGCATGATGTCCAGTGCCTCTCTGCACTTAGTGTAGATAATGTAGCTATCAACACGTAATTTCAGTGAAATGGTGTATACAGTATGTGTAGCAGTGTTAATTTAATTGGTTTCTGTGTATTAAGCCATAGCAGAAAATGAGACTGTTTTTAAAAATTTTGTTCTTCCCTGGGTTTCTTTCCTTTTGCCCGTTCAACTAATTAGGTTCCAGAGCTTAGTACCTGCTTTATCTGTCTATTGTGGAGTATCCTGTTCTGATAACATTCAGAATCATGTATGCAGCTAGCTTATTGTAAATATGGTTAGTTTTCATCCCTCTTACCAGCATGGTATGTGCTAGCACCTGCATGCGTGTAGTTCCCTGGCAGTGAGTGAAAGTGATCTCAGCATAGATTTGCTGTGTTGTGAATGAGGTTGTTATGGTAATGAGAATTAATGTTCACCTAGAATGATTAGTTTCTGGTGTGTTTTCTTCTTGTGTGCTTGAAATGTTGGGACTCTTATCACCAGAAGTTCAGTAAGTTACTGTTTAAATTGGCACAACGAATAAGGGGAGATCCATCCAACTGCTCTCCTGCTGGATGACCTGCCTGCTGTCCACCCTTTGTGCACTGTGCATCATTCAGCCCTTAGTCACATCATGGGATCACAGGAGCCCTCTGAGTCACGTCCAGTTCCTCCTTGACCACAGATGCCAGCAAAGCAAGCGCAGTCATATGGCTGTGACCGGCAAGGCTGCGGGGCACAGGGGGCTGCCACTTCTCTGCAGAGCACACAAGAATTCAAAGTAAGAGCTCTGCTTCATCCCCCTTGGCAGGAACAGTCTCTGAGAAAGATGAATACGTGCATGGGCAAAGGTGCACTGTTTATTTCATTGTTAAAAAAGTTATTAATACTTATTAAAATTAAATGCAAAGCTAAATGCTGCTCAAGCTACTGTGGTTGTTGTACAGGCCTGTTACTTACAAAAAGTATGTCTGATCATAAAACAAACGTATGAACTATATCAGTGTCAAAAAATCTTCTGAAATCAGGGCTACGGTTGCAGATCTGTAAGGAAATAAGACCTTTCTGGGGCAAAACCTGAAGGTGGTTCTGAAAGAGCTTGGGACAGTAGGAAGAAGCTGGTTTGGTCCTAGATAATCTAGGCTGGGATCTCATAACTATTAATCATCCCCTGGAAGTGGATGGAAATCAAAATCATGCCTCCAAAGCACAGGAAGTATTCTGCTTGGTGAGTCCCATTAAGCTGCTTCAGTATGAGTTGCACCCTGCAGTACTGTGTGCTGCCCAGAGAGCATCCCTTGCCCCCACTTAAAAGTGATGAGGCACCAGCTGGTGTGGTTTTCGATGTTGCACGTGGAAAGAATAAAAAGGAAGAGGGATAAGGTTGGTCTTTTCCTTAGACTCAGAAAGTTCCCCAGGTTTTGAGATGACATACTGTACAGTATCTACAGCACAGTTTGTTTTAAAACTAATGAATAAAGATTTATACAATTTCTCCCAACTCTGGGCTCTGTTCTTGTACATTGTAGTTGGAATGCCTCATAGAGTGAGTCTATTTTTGTAGTTCAGACCGTTTCTTCCTTACGATGATTGGTAGTCATTTGCTTTTAATGCTTTCTTATGCTGTTGAACTGATTTCTGTAATTTTCACGTGTAAAACAAACTAGACATTATTTCTATACTGGAAATAGCCGTGAATATAATATTTCACTAAGTGTTGTACATACCATCAATAAACGTTGATTCATAATTTTCCTGGCTTATATCTGTGAGTTTTAATGTCAGCCTGGGCTCAGCGTGGGAACGCTTTGGGTAGGAGTTTAGATAAAGCAGTCTTATGTGAGAGAGGCTGCCTGGTCTGAAAACTGCAGACAGGTTAGGAGCTGGGCATGCCTTTGCCAAAGTGTTCGGAATCTCACACCTCACCGTATCCTCCAAATATTCCAGGGTGCTGGCTGCAACTGAACTCCTTTGCCACAAAGGGCAGGATGAGCAAACTACAGTTCTTTGCAATGAAGCCTAGAGACGTGAGAGGAGATGTTATAAGAGTAGGAGGATACAGTGCAATGACTGCAGTTGCTTTAGAAACCTACTTCCCTCCCCTGGTTGCTAAAACCCAAATCTCTTCCTCAGACCCTTTCTAAATAATAAATAACACATGTAGCTGAACCCCTGGAGCACTTTGTAAAGAAATCAGCTCTATTTAATGAATTAATGAAGAGGTGCTCATGGACAAAAGCAGGGCCCAGAGAACTGGCTGTTACTGAGTACGGGAAGAATGTTCCAAAATCTATGCTCAGGGTAGCACACGTCATGGAAATGGTGTAATCAAGGCACAGAACTGAAACCCAGGTTGTGAGGTTTAACAGTCTGCACAACCCTGGGCTCACTTCTTACTAATCTAACCAAGGCCATTTGAGAAGTTTCCAAAGAAAATCCAGGCATGGCAGGAAGTGGCTTTGGCAGCGCTTCAGCTGGCAGCCTGCCCTCTGAGTCAGTAACGAACTGAGTCCTAACATATCGCTAGGAAGATCTTTGGGCAAAAGATGAATCTGAGACCCCAGCTCTCTGATACCATTTCTGTGCTGAGCTGCCACTTTCTTCCAGAGGCAGAAATCTCGGATCTGACCTCATCAATGAGCACTGTTAATAAATGCACACTGCCGATGTGAAATTCCCTGCTGAAGTTTGTTGCGCTCAGGGTTTTCCATCACTGACACATTCGTTGTGCACAATGTATGTTCGAATTCCTGCAATAAAAAGATGGTTATTCTTTTGTTAAACATCATGCCAAAAAGTTTGAAACTAAAGGCTCAACACTGTTGCTTTTTTTTTCCCAAAGCACTGTTTGTGTGAGTATGACCTAAAAAAAAAAAAAAAAAAACAGCCCATGCAGGAACCATTTCTGCAGTTAAATGACCTCGTCTGCTTTGAAAATACATCCCCCAAATGTGCATCCTTTAAGCCCTTGTGTGGCCCTCTTTCTCCATGTCCTCAGCCTTAGAGAAAAAGATTATTTCCAAAGTGTCTTTGTATCCGGAATGTGTCCCTTTACAGCATCTGCTGGAAGGTGCTATAAAAGACAGTGTCATGAGTCACTGAGCCATATCATAGAATGTATTGGCTTGGAAGGGGCCTCCGAAAGTCACCTAGTCCAACCCCCCCCCGCCACCTGGCAATAAGCAGGGACATCTCCAGCTAGGTNTTAGGCCCCTCAGAGCCTCATCAAGCCTAGGTTTGAATGTCTCCAGGGATGGGGCCTCCACCACCTCTCTGGGCAACCTATTCCAGTGATCTATCACCCTCATATTAAAGTACTTTTTCCTAATGTCTAACCTAAAGCTACAGTTTTCTAGCTTAAAGCCATTGCCCCACTATCTTCTGGACAAGGAGACCTTAAGAGATATTTCTATATCCACTCTCAGGCATGAAAGAAAAAAAGGAGACCACTTCAGGGCTGCTAAACCTTCAACAGCTTTCTCCTTTATATTAGATAGTATGCATAAACAGGACAAGGATAGTAAAGAAACAGGTGGCCCCAAGAAGGTACAGGGATGAAGACAGTAGCAAGTACACTTCAAAACTGTACAAATGCCCCACCAGGCTTTAGTGCCGCTGCACTGCCAGAGCTCCCCTGAGCTGTGTAGAGCCCTGTGCAGGTTCATAAAGCTGAGATGGCTCCACAGCCTCAGCCGGCAGCTGGCTGCTGTCTTTTGTGGCCAGCATGCAATGAAAATGCTCTTCTGCTACATCAGAGGCACAGGAAGGAAACGAGATTGCATGCGAGATGAGGTCTTGCGGTCGTGGCGGCATTAGCAAGGCAGGCAGGTTCTGCCGCGATAAGCAAAACATGTCTGCATAGACAGATAAATTACAAAGCTGACTGCCACCCACTGAAACTTGCAGGGATGGGAGCCTGAAAAAATGAGGGCTCACACAGTTTATGGTGCTTCAGCAGCAGAAGGATGAGTACTTACAAAAATCAACCTCGGGACTGTGTTTCACACTGTTGTGCTCCTTGCTCTCAGCCATGATTGAACTAAAGAACATGCTTGCCTTTCCCATAGCTGTTTACAAGACTGATCTACCTCCGTTTGTCTGTTTTCTTACTGGGGTGCCCAAAGATGCTCCACTATCCGATGGTCCACAGATGACACTTGAGAAATGCTGCTGTGGAGATGCACAAGTGAGAAAAGACAGCTGGCTCCCAACTCTGAAGAGGAAAGAAGAGAGACCAGGCCAGGAAATCCACTCAAAATTCATTCTGCTGTTCCACTAGTTTACCAGTATTACTTAGATGTCCAGGATCATATAGGCTTCGTTAGCTTCTTATTTAGCAATTATTTTTAAATGCAATGAATGAAGATTGCTCTAAAAAAGGCTTCCTGGGGAGGTCCTGTACCTTTGCAGCAGCAGGCTGACCCTCTGACTCTCTGCTCTGTTTCTTCCCATTTTTGACTGGCATGTAACCAGTGGGTAGGTTTTATACCTGTCCTGTGCTCAGGGGAGGAAGTCACCCTTCTTCAGACAGGGTAACTTCATTTTCTAAGTCACTAGCTGAACAAACAAGCATTGGCTTTCTCTTGGGGAATGAAAGAAAAACTAGAAAATGAACTGCAAAATAACTCTGGGAAATAGACGATAACTATGACCTTTTCTCCACTGGTGAACTTGATGACCTACTGCTGCAAAACAATGAATGTTTAATTGAGTGGATGTCTGTAAAACAAATTTACAGAAAAATGAACCCCATGTACTTGCACATTAGGGCACAGATAGACAGGCAGCAGTTAGACACACAGTGCCAGTGCTTGAACAAAGCCAAAACAGTGAATCATTTGTAGGGCTGAGAAGTAAAATGAACCCAATGTACTTTTTCTAGAGACTTGTATCATTGACAGTTGTCATCCAGAGCACTTGCAGGAAGACTTTTCTCTCCCCATTTGAGCTGTTGTTAGCTGAGATAACTGTGTCTTGCATATGGTGCTCAGCTATGATGGGCTCATCTAAGAAAAACTCATCCTGCAGGCTCAGGCTGAAAGCTGCTGAAAACTGTCTCTCTATGGTGAGGATGCTGCCAGCAATCTGCAGCAGCAGCCCTGAAACAGATGCTTGCTATTAAAAAGAGTAGGCTGACAAAAAGTGGTGAAAATAAACTCAGCATCCAATCATGAGGCAAAACATACCCAGTTTATTTACTGTTTGTTCTGGGTAAAATGAAAGAATGCAATCAAGATTCATGTGAGGATAATTTGGTAAAAATGATATAAACTTGGTTTTTTTTTGTTTTGGTTTGTTTTTTTCAGACTAAGCCAGGGAGAATAACCCAACTGCTATTGAGTATGCAGTGCCAGAAGCTACATCTAATCCAAAGACTGCAAGTAAATTTAGATTTTAAGCTAAAGCTCTGCTGTAGCCAAACCATTTATACACTGCAACATGAGACTAGCACATGAATGTCAAAGCTAACCCCACCCTAACACGGTTGCCGGTGGCAAGGCTTTCAGATAAATGCACAAAACTTACAGTCTGGAGAAGAAGAGGAAAATGCTTTATCACATCCTCGTCTGTCCTGGGTTCCTCTGGGAGTCTGAAGGACTGCAGGACTAGCTCAGCAGTCCTGGAATCTGATGTACAGAACCTCCACCACCTATGAGCCGTGTGTTGGTTTCCCACTGTCACCCTACACACCCTTAACTTCAGCTGTGCCTTTGGCTGGGGTTACAAAGCAGCCTTTTGCCTTAGCTTCAGAACCAGCAGAAGGCTGCTGTTCAGCTAAAGTGTGAGTGAGGTGGCAGTTTCAGAAAGAGACTTTTGCCTAATATTCTAAAAAAATGCTTGCAGGTTTTCTGGTAGATGCCCTTATATTTATGTTAGATTCCATTTGACTTGACAAATTCTATTTTACTCTAAATTTACATAGACATTTTTTCCAAAGGGAAATAAATAATTTGTAAGAATTACGTTTTAGTACAAAGAGAGAGCTATATTTTGTACTAAGTACAGTGAAAAAAAGCAATTTTGCACAGCTAGATCTTGTATCTGGGCTAGGAAAACTAGTTAAAACTATGTCTATTTTGGAAAACCAGTAATCTTCTCATTTGCCAGCCTTTATGGACTTTTTGTGATCCAAAACTCCATCATTTAAATTGATTTCTTTAATGATTTACTTTTATTTTTTCTGAGAGAAAACACAGACCTAATGATATTCACACCAGAATTCAGCACACAGCTTTGTGTGGCAGAGGATGTATGAAAATGGTTTCACCCATCCACTTGTTCGTCCAAACCCCCATTGCTTGTAGAGTAAGAAGTTTTAATAAAAAGTTTGAGACTCCTTGAAGCTGTCTCTCAGGCAAAACCTTTCTAATGCTTGCTGGAACCATCCAAACAAAGCTGAAAAGCACCTGTGTATAAAGCATAGGTAAAGCTTTCACTGTCTCGCTTTACTTGCACTTTCACAATAATCAGCTCCATCGAGGTCAGGAGGGTTTCTTTGATGGTGGATTTGTTTCTTCAATTTCAACTTTTCAAAAACCAGTGCAGCAGCACATTTGACCTATATGAGGATTCGTGTACATTTGGTACTTTAAAAACAGGAAGATAAGCAAAAAGAGAAATGTTCTCAAAATCTTGCCGTTGCTAACCCTACGTAACCTTAATGGGTGAGACAGGGGAGGCAAAAGGCAGAGTCTCTCTGTGCTGTACGAAAGACACCGTTAGTTGTCTTTGCTAAATTTGCGCCTTGCCTCTCATTTCTCATCATCACATCTGCTTGCTCTCAGTAGGTTGTTGTTGGATGCCACGTGCAGTATCGCAGAATATCAATGAGAAACAAGCTAACATGGGGGAAAAAAAATTGATCAAAATCCAGTTGCAAATGCAGTGGGGAATGTAGAAGGTGAGTTGGGGGATTCACAGGAAAAGGCCAATTTCTTTTTTCTCTCTAGGAGCTGTGAACTGTTCAAGTGCCAAAGTCCTGGAGGTGGTTGAGGGGACTTTCCCAGCAGTAGCACATAAATTTCATTCTCCCTTTACTTCTCCCAGAGACCGTGTCCTCCCTCTGTCCCTAACCTGCTGGAGTTCACACCCTCAAAACACCTTTGCGCAATTCTTGTTCCTCGTAAGGAACGAGAGTTTTTCACCCCCTCCCACACAGCTGGACCTTGCACCCCAAGGAACAGCCCAGTACTTCTCCTGCCACCTTTTTGTCTTTTTCACCTCCGCAGATGAAAACTACCCAGCACCTGTAAACCAAAGGGGTTGTATTTGACTAATCAAATGTCTTGCAGACAAAATTAGAACTTTGAATTATTTAATATGACTAAGAAATACTTATTGGCTAATGGCCTAATATAGTCTAAAATAAACCCATTAACTGCTGGCTTACAAAATACGTGTGTATGTTGAGGCAGAACACATTTGTTAGAGGATTTAAGTTCTTTCCTTCACCTACAGAAAGACTGATTAGGACCAGCCTTAGGGCTGGATGATATACTGACCTCTGTCCCTGCCCAGCATTTCTTCTATGTGTTAAAGAGACACTTGGTAATTGTCTCCTAATAATATTCTAGACAACGCACTTCAGACTGCTTAGTACAAAGTCTGTTGTTGAGAAAGGAAACAGAACACCACTATCACATCAAAACATCGTGCGGAAGTATCAGTTTGGAACTGATTTTGTGGAAAAAAAACATCCACACAGGTAGACATGACAGTCTCAGCTCATTTCTCTGCTTTAATCAAACATTCCTTGTAAGATCTTAAAGAAAATACAGGTGAAGCATCACCCTGGATTGTCTTATGAAAATATTACATGCTCAAAAAAACAAGCAATCCCTCTCCTAAATATGCTTGCTGCTTTAGATAGTATTTCCCTGAGAGAGGTAGTCTGCATTACATGTAGTTAAAACTGTTCAAGGCAAAGGAATCATACAAGCTGATCATGGGGTCTGTTTGAGGTCCAGCCTGATCTCCTTGGAAATTTTAGGAGAGCTCCTCACTCTTCCCAGGCACCAAGGGTAGACCAAGACCCAGCTTGTCTGCCAGCACACTGAAGGAAGGGCTGGATCTTGCTGGGCTCTGTGTTCTCCCAAATTCTGTTGGTTCAGTGAGCCAGGAATAGGGATCAAGATCTTACTGTGTTGATCTTAAATTAGACTAAGTCATCTCCTTCTAGGGAAAAGATGAGTTAATCCCTAACTCCCACAGCATATGGGGAGCCCACAGGAGGCTGGCAAAGCAGACTCACAGCATTCAGCTGAGCCTGGCTTGGAGTTTTCCAGCAGAAAGCATGAGCCCTGGCTCACCAGTACTAAACACAACTATCCTGCTCAATACTTCTCTCCCACTAATAATGCCGGTCTTTTTATCCTCAATAGGGAATCAAGTTTATTTTTGGAAGCTTATTTTACAGTTCAATGTGTTTTAACCAATACTATTTCTAGTTACAATTTAGAGATGATAGTTTCTTTCATTCTGATTACTCTGTTAAATAAATATTCAAATATATCAAGTGCTCTCTATAAAAAACACATACACACAACAAACAACCCCTCAAATAATAAAACTAAGATTAATAAAAATATGTACACATATGAAATGGCGATCTAGTTTTGAAACTATGATGAACTTAATTACATATATATCACATGACATAATCTAAAAAGAATCAGCATATATAAAATATTGGCATTGCCTCTGTAAAAAGATCTTGAGCATCTCGCTATTTAAAAATATAAACCAAAGCCAACCAGTGTTGTCTGTGTTTTACAGTTACTGAATATTAGATAAATTAGGAAGGAGTTTGTGGATTTCTCCATTAAACTTCTGAATAAGGAGCTGAAAAACATTGTCTTCAAGACAATGAAATATCTCCTTTTGATTGAGACCTATATTCAAGTAGGATTTAAAGAGGGGAATAGTTCTTACCCTGGATATCCACAAACACCAGTTTAAACACAGCCTTTAACAGATCATTTTGTTTTATATGTCAAATAGAAAAGCTTGCTTAGAAACATTACAGGAATTAAACAAAAATCAATGCACAGAGTCAACAGTCTTCCCACTACACAGCTGAGTTTTAAAATACATAAAAGGTCTGAGAAGTTTGACAGTAGATCACAAGTACTGATAGTGTAAATCATCTTCACCTCCTTAGCCTCAGCTTGTTTGAACACCTTTGGACCATGAGCTGTGTGACTGTTCATAGATGAAACATGCTGACCTACATAAAGCCAGAAAATATCCTATGTGTACTTGAAAATTACACCTTGTCTTGGGACGTTCTGCCCAGGTGTAAATTTGCCCTGAGGAGATCTGCCTGCAGATACCAGGGCACTGAGCAACTGTTTGGACTTCATGAGAAACTGCTGGAAGGCTGTGACTGAGAAATATAATCAACAGTCTGGTGCTTCCTGTTCCAGTAAAGATCAGTGCTAGCTAATGTTAGTATGTAGCCATCTGGAATGCTCACCCTCCAAACTGCTTCAGATGGAGGACAGAAACTAGCATGCTTTAGCAGAACAGTTTCAAAGACAGGTGCTATGGTCAGGGAACAGTACCACTTGAATAACTCTGCTACGGGACATTCCCCACCCCACAAGTGACACAGACCACTGGTTGCAATTACCTTAGATTGTTTTTTACTTGCATTATTTTGAGGCAGCCAAATCAGAAGTTATCATTCCCCCTCCATTCCAGTATGCTTTAAGATGTCACAGACCACTGGTACTAAATAATTTTCTTTCTGACAATTCATATCAATACAATGCACAGCATCATAGCTTAATACAAATACTTTACATAACAGACACATAAGGGCAAAACAAAAGCATATAACAATGCAGCTGCAACTACTTTCCTATATTACATGACTGAGAGAGTTTTGTTTCATTTTCTTTGATCTTTTCTGTAGAATTTGAACTTCTGGTACCATTTAGCAATCAATGTTTCTTTTGGTATTTTTAAAAAGCAGAGGGGAAGATGTGGATGAAATAGAGTGCAGAGGAAGTGAGTGAGTTCATAGAAAGGCACTTTTAAAATATCAGCAAACTGATGTAACACAATAGTTACAGGGGAAACAAGTTTTACTAGGCTCAGCACCTCCAAAGTAAAATGGAGCAGAAGATAGAGACGTATTCTTCAGGAATAAAATAATGTTGTCTCCCCTAGTGATCTCCAATTGCTTGACTTGTGCATGTGTGATAGAGCTGGGGTCATCCTGTTCTAGTCATTATCTTAACTAACAGTCTCATTAAAAACATGCACAAACTGTGAATGGAGGAGGAGGAAGAGGAAAGCAATGAACACCTCAAAAACTCAAGGATAACTGTACAGGTTGTTAGAATAACAGAATATAGAGTTTTATTGTGTATCTGATCATGTTTAAATCTCTTTATTCCCCCTCCCAAGAAGTCTTGCTGTACGCCTGTAGACATTTAAAAATAGAGATAAATAAGTTTTGTCTGTGTGGGTTTCCCTCACTGCAGACCAAGCCATATATCATTATAAACTGTCACTTTTTATTTATTCCGGCAGACTCTGAGTGCAACTACTGCTCTTCCTCGCTGGAAGGCATTTCTAAAGAATTCTGATGGTTTAGACATCATATAGGAGGCCTTTTTGGTTTAAACTTGATTTTTACTCTTGACAATTGTTCCTTACTTACTCTTGTACCACAGCAACATTAGTACCTTAAATCCTTAAATGCTTTTAAGATGGAGTGGCTGGATACTTCTGTAGCTCCACACAGCAAAGGCCCTCCAGCTGGGCAACAATGTAAACTAGTGACCCTCCTAACACCCAGGACAGTGAGCATCCTCTGTGGAGGAACTGGGAACTGAAAACATTATGCAACTCTGGGGGACATATTTCAGAAAACATGTCAATTTTGTAACTCAGATATAATTTTAAAGTGATAAAAAATGAATAAAACTTATGCTTAATTATGTTCAAAAGACATCAGTAGCACAGTGCATCTGTGAATTCTCATCAAAGTTCCATGTGATTTTGATTTCCCCAGCTCTTATCTACCTGGCAACTTGGTACCATTACACGCCACTCTTCATGTCGAACTCCTGATGATTTTGTGTTTCATTGATGGTCAGGAATTCATCGCATGCTCCCGTTCGGTCATTTGACTGTTCTTTATGAACCAAGTGCACCATTTCTTGTGATTTGCTGGCGTCACCATTTAATCCACTTGTCTTCTTGTCCTCCACTGCCCCTTTGCCATTGTTAATCACTAGTTTTTTCTTCTGCCCACATCTGGAAAGGAACAAAATTTTTAAAATTAGTACAATTAGTGGAGAGAGAAATAAGAAAAACAGCGGAAGTCGATATTTGGTGCTTGAAAATGAAATTTGTGTCTGACAGAGCAAAGTAAATGAAACTTGCCACTGAAGACTTATGCAATGCAAAGTGTAAAGTTTCTCCATATTGCATATTTTATTTTTTAAAGCATCCACCATTATATCTATAAAATTTGGCAGAAGCTTGCTTATTTGATTTGTATCTATCATTACTACAGATAGTAATAACAGTCATTACTGAACGTTATAAAAGGTTTTTCTAACATTCGGATATATCCATGTAGATGAATGTAGTACATTACAGAGACAGGGTCATCCTTAATCCAGACTAGGGATGAAAATCCTCAGGTTCTTGAAATAGCAGAGAATTTGGATCAAGCTCTCACGGCTTTATACAAGATAACTTTTTCCTTCTCTGTATTAGCATGTCAGACCTAGAAGCTCAACAGAGGAAGGAAATACAGAGAACCACTCTTGTTACTATCATCAGTTTAGCTCCTTATGGTATAAAGGTAGGAAATAGCTACTGTGCTTTTAAAGTTACTACTCTATATGGAAATCTGAATGAACACACACATACTCTTTTAAAAAGTCACCGGTCCAAAACTGATGAATGCCTATTGGTCACTGTGGGCTGGGTATACTTCAGGGTAGCAAATAAATATTAGTTACATAGATGTCAGATTTGCCCCAGACTGTTAAGATGGTTCTCTGGCTACACAGTGCTGAACATGCTACTTGTCCTCAAACAGCCTTGTGTAAACTCAGTATACAAAGAACAGCTCTTTTAAGAGAGACAATGTCTCTATGAAGTTGTACTTTAAAATGCTTTCTTTTTAAATTAAGCATATTTAGTCTGAATGACTAATTTTACAGTTCAGTTATACTGTTATCCTTCTGAAATACTACTGTTTTCATGCATACTGGCTGATAGATGAGGGTTCCTTTATGTGACGTAGCTCAGTTCACTGTGCTAATGTTACACACACCCTTGGGAAGAATTCCTGCTCTGTAGCTATGAATCATAGAATCATAGAATCATAGAATAGATTGGGTTGGAAAAGACCTCCAAGATCATCGAGTCCAACCCCTGATCCAACTCCAATTACTATATCATGGCACTAAGGGCCATGTCCAATCTCTTTTTAAAAACCTCCAGGGATGGTGAATCCACCACCTCTCTGGGCAGGCCGGTCCAATGCCTGATTACCCTCTCTGTAAAGAATTTCTTCCTAACATCTAACCTAAACTTCCCCTGGCAGAGCTTAAGCCCATGTCCCCTTGTCCTGTTGTTGGTTGCCTGGGAGAAGAGGCCAACCCCCACCTGACTATAACTTCCCTTCAGGTAGTTGAAGAGAGTGATGAGGTCACCTCTAAGCCTTCTCTTCTCCAGACTAAACAACCCCAGCTCCCTCAGCCTCTCCTCATAGGA